>JAWNOP010000039.1:600000-804604 GCA_035045925.1 Drosophila atripex
TCCGAGGCGTTGACTCCCGGGCACCTGTTAACAGGCGGGCTGCTCATCGCCCCACCAGCACCGCGGACCCGGACCAGCAGGGTCTAACGTGGTTGCGGCGATAGCGGCTTGTCTCGTCAATTAAGAAAACGTTTTGGAAACGATTCTAATGCATTTGGAAACACCGCGGATCAAAATTCAGCTTGCCTTGTCGCAGTTAGAAAATATATACCGTGTCAAGAGGTGGAGACGTAAAAGGGAGACGATAAGTCGATCTGGTTTACAGGTCCATCGTTTTTAAAGGAGCCGGAAGATAGATGGCCAAAGTGGTCCCGGTTTGATCTTTCACCAGAGGTTTAGCAGATGGAAGCAAAAGAGAATGCGATCGGATTAACCGGAATGGACTCCTCCTCACATTTATTGAAAGTAATAGAGGGAATTCCATCTCACTTAAAACTGCTGCAAGTGTTCATATACATGTTCCGCTTTATAAAGAAGTGTAAAAAATTAGTGTGTTCAATCACTCGTCAATCAAGCAAACGTTTGGCAGCGATGGTCCGGGGGTACGTCTTGGGATTACAGGTGTGGTCGAAGTGGCAGGAAAAGCAGGAGGACATTGAGAAAAGCGAGCAGGTCGCAGAGGATCACCAGCCGTCCCAACAATAGATCACCGCAAGAGTTTTAGAAACGCCGGCGCGGACTGGTGGGTCAGGGTCCACGTCGTGAGCACTAGCGCTGGAGCTATTTTTAAGTTGGTTGATGCCGGATGGAGGCCTTCCAGGAGGCCAGTATAGCGATAATATATTGATTTGAAAATAGATTAAATATTGATGGTAAATAGAAATGAAGATTTGTTGAATTTAATTTGGAGTTGTCAATAAAGTCTAGTAGTATAAGTAAACAAAGGGCGGAGCGAGAGCACAATAAAGCTCAGTTTTGCTCTTGTGTGAATTCTCCCACTTCGGCGCAATAGATAAGCTAGGCTTGAGTGTAAATGAAAAATATATGAAATTATAATGTGAAAGCAAATGCACGCATTTTTTTTGCCGACAATTTCCAATTATTTTTTTCCTCCACGCAAAATTTCAACTGCTTCTAAACCCTTAGGCTCCATTGAAATAAATTGCGGAACAAACATAGGTTCCATCATCCACAGCATCCACGGTACACCTAAGAGAAGAAATTGATCAAATTTTACTATATATTGAATTATGTTGGCCATGAAATTGCGATGACCATTATTGTTATTAGTATATATCGAACCGAATGCAGAGCTAATCGGTTCGTTACTCATTACTTAGTTACAGTACTTAAAACTAGCTTATTTAGAGTGATGCTCTCATGAAACGGACCACTACTAGGCACCACCTAAACATAATAATAAATAGCCTTCGTGTATTGCTCCAAACCGAAGGACCGCCGGAGGAACATTTAACCAAAACACCACCACCACAGCTATGGCCAGTCAACAAAACCGTTCCCGTTTTCGCATATCAACCTCAGCCTGACCACGGCAAGCAACTGTTCATCCCGAGCAAACTTGTACCTTCCTTCTATAGGCTTTGGCTACCATTACTCCCGGGAGTTCAAGTTCGCCGATAGCGGCATAACGCTTTACGGACGAAGACGAATGCTTTACGTATAACCTTAAATGCTTTTTCTTATCGCATTATCTGAGCAACACAGGATAGAATAGACTCTATCCTTACTCTACCTCTGATCAATCCCCGCGATTTCCCTGTCGTTTGAGCAGAAGGTGGCCTGTACATATGTGGCGAGATCCGCGCAAAGTACTCATTGTAGTTCTTTACCAATAACGAAAGACTAAGCAACCAGCTCTGGGCCTTGCTTGACCCCAATTGGTGCCTTAAAAAAAACATGTGACGTTTAAAATTGTGTCTGAGCCGTATCTCTTAAATTATTTTTGAGCGAACATTGAATACGGAACAATACCAGAATCGATCATCATCGGAATCTCTTCATCTCTGATTTGGCATTTTAACTAACTATTTTTCAAATTCCTCGTCTCTGTCTATTTTGAAACAGCTTTCTCGATAAATATTCATTCCCTCATGATTTCTGCGTTTTAGATTTCTTAAGATATTTTCATCGTACGATTGCGGGTATAGACGTTCTAAAATTTGTCGGAATTTAGGCTCAAAGTTCCCCAGACAGGAGTATCGATTGCAGGGTTATCCTCCTTGTGACCCGACCACCTACATCCACTATAAGAGCTACTACATCAACTATATTGGTTACTCACTATTTACAGTTCAAGATATTATTAATAGTCAATTCGACAGCATTAACTTGGACTGCTTATATCTTTAGTGCTAGACTATCTCAAATATCAATGTCAATATCCTTCAAACATATTTCCTCTATCTCGGCTTTTGTTGAACCGAAAATAAATATTTGGACTTGTTACTACAGTTGTAACTTGAGTTTCCCAAAATCATCTCCTTCGTCGGGTGATATTTTCCTAAAAAGTTGTCGCTCACAAGTCGAATTGTTTTTTTGGTGAGAAGTATGTTGTTAATTTATAGACTTATATAATTAAAATATCATTAACCTCATCTTCATCGTAGTTAACTGTAGCCCCCGAAAGTACATTTCGCTACTCAATTGTGTGCCACCCAAATGCCGCAACTTCGTTCTCTTCCTCGTAGCCGACTTGATGTCATGCATTTTCAGACATATTTTGAAAGCTCGAAAGCCAGTTCACTCATTCTCTTCTAAAGAGTTCCACAAAAAAAGTATTATAATGCTCTCAGGTATCTCAAAAAATGCTGCTTCTGAAAATAGCATTACAAAATAAATATTTTTTTCACATTATTCTTCTATCGACCATAATTTATTTATTTATTTTTGGTGCTCTGCTTCTTACCACTGTCAGATGTATTTCTTCCTTTTTTTGCCTATATTTTTTAGATATTTAATTAATATTGGATCGCGCCATGTCATGTGGGCCACTTTGAAAATTTTTTTTAAAGTTCACATTTACGGTTCACATATTTTTTTAATAGGTATCTTCAAGTACGACACACAAACATTTTTTTGTTTGATACAATCGATAACTTTTTGTAATATCGATAATAATAATATCGACCGTAAAAATTAAATTCTTTTTCTTTAAATGCAGCCTTATAAGAGCATCACTCTGAGGTAAGAAAACATTTTCTTTTAATTTTGCATGCCTTTTTTGACGCATCGATTAGAGCCTGCGACTATATTCGTTGCTAATCTGAAGTAGGTATTAAAGTCTCGTTGTTGACTGCAAAGTCGAAAGTAGCACTGCTCAAGAAAAAGACGCTCCCTCGTCATGAGTTATGTGCCGCTCACCATCTCGTAGACCTCTTCCACAAAATCATGCCTTTTATTAAAGTATTGATCGAACGATGTCTATATTGGTCGCACTCACAAGTTTGTATTCATTTGATTCGTTCCAATCCATCGTCGTTGTAAACGTTCGTATCAAATAGAGTTGCTGACACCTAAGAGTGGTCAGAGAATAGCACGTGCCGACATGTTCAAACTAAACAGAACCCGGCAGATGTTGTGTCAAGAGGTGGAGACGTAAAAGGAGACGGTAACTCGATCTGGCTTACAGGTCCATCGTTTTTAGAAGAGCCGGAAGATAGGTGGCCTAGTGGTCCCGGTTTGATCTGTCACCAGAGGTTTTGCAGATGGAAGCAGAAAAGAATGCGATCGGATTAGCCGGAATGGACTCCTCCTCACATTTATTGGAAGTAATAGAGGGAATTCCCTCTCACTTAAAACTGGTGCAAGTGTTCATATACATGTTCCGCTTTATAAAGAAGTGTAAAAAATTAATGTGTTTGGATAGTAAAGACTGCAATCAGATATCAGTCATGCATACGCTGTTTTAAATGCAAGCCTCATCTGATGCATCAAATCATGTGAGATTTACCCTTAGATCGAATCCGTGCTCTTTTCCCATTCTCACTATGTGGTGTGGATATCTGTGGCCCTATTGAGACGACATTGAAATTTTTATTGGTAGGCCATCCCACATGTCCTACGTCCTACGCAGTTTTAGTCGAGGCCATCCTGAGCTCGAGGCCACTGGGGGCCCTCAGTCAGGACCCAAGCAACTCCGAGGCGTTGACTCCCGGGCACCTGTTAACAGGCGGGCTGCTCATCGCCCCACCAGCACCACGGACCCGGACCAGCAGGGTCTAACGTGGTTGCGGCGATAGCGGCTTGTCTTGTCAATCAAGCAAACGTTTGGCAGCGATGGTCCGGGGGTACGTCTTGGGATTACAGGTGTGGTCGAAGTGGCAGGAAAAGCAGGAGGACATTGAGAAAAGCGAGCAGGTCCTGATCGCAGAGGATCACCAGCCGTCCCAACAATAGATCACCGCAAGAGTTTTAGAAACGCCGGCGCGGACTGGTGGGTCAGGGTCCACGTCGTGAGCACTAGCGCTGGAGCTATTTTTAAGTTGGTTGATGCCGGATGGAGGCCTTCCAGGAGGCCAGTATAGCGATAATATATTGATTTGAAAATAGATTAAATATTGATGGTAAATAGAAATGAAGATTTGTTGAATTTAATTTGGAGTTGTCAATAAAGTCTAGTAGTATAAGTAAACAAAGGGCGGAGCGAAAGCGCAATAAAGCTCAGTTTTGCTCTTGTGTGAATTCGCCCACTTCGGCGCAATAGATAAGCTAGGCTTGAGTGTAAATGAAAAATATATTGAATTATAATGTGAAAGCGAATGCACGCATTCTTTTTCGTAATTTTTTTCGCCGTTATTTTTTAAATAACACAGGCCGACAATTTCTTTTTTCCTCCACGCAAAATATCAACTGCTTCTAAACCCTTAGGCTCCATTGAAATAAATTTCGGAACAAACATAGGTTCCATCATCCACAGCATCCACGGTTCACCTGAGAGAAGAAATTGATCAAATTTTACTATATATTGAATTATGTTGGCCATGAAATTGCGATGACCATTATTGTTATTAGTATATATCGAACCGAATGCAGAGCTAATCGGTTCGTTACTCATTACTTAGTTACAGTACATCAAACTAGCTTATTTAGAGTGATGCTCTCATGAAACGGACCACTACTAGGCACCACCTATACATAATAGCCTTCGTGTATTGCTCCAAACCGAAGGACCGCCGGAGGACATTTAACCAAAACATCACCACCACAGCTAAGGCCAGTCAACAAAACCGTTCCCGTTTTCGCATATCAACCTCAGCCTGACCACGGCAAGCAACTGTTCATCCCGAGCAAACTTGTACCTTCCTTCTATAGGCTTTGGCTACCATTACTCCCGGGAGTTCAAGTTCGCCAATAGCGGCATAACGCTTTACGGACGAACACGAATGCTTTTTCTTAAATGCTTTTTCTTATAATGCTTTTTCTTATCGCATTATCTGAGCAACACTCTTCCTCGCAGCCTTTTTCAGGGTAGAATAGACTCTATCCTTACTCTACCTTTGATCAATCCCCGCGATTTCCCTGTCGTTTGAGCAGAAGGTGGCCTGTACATATGTGGCGAGATCCGCGCAAAGTACTCATTGTAGTTATTTACCAATAACGAAAGAGGAAGCAACCAGCTCTGGGCCTTGCTTGACCCCAATTGGTGCCTTTCATGTGACGTTTAAAATTGTGTCTGAGCTGTATCTCTTAAATTATTTTTGAGCGAACATTGAATACGGAACAATACCAGAATCGATCATCATCGGAATCTCTTTATCTCTGATTTGGCATTTTAACTAACTATTTTTCAAATTCCTCGTCTCTGTCTATTTTGAAATCGATAAATATTTCGAGCTTTCTCGATAAATATTCATTCCCTCATGATTTCTGCGTTTTAGATTTCTTAAGTTATTTTCATCGTACGATTGCGGGTATAGACGTTCTAAAATTTGTCGGAATTTAGGCTCAAAGTTCCCCAGACAGGAGTATCGATTGCAGGGTTATCCTCCTTGTGACCCGACCACCTACATCCACTATAAGAGTTACTACATCAACTATATTGGTTACTCACTATTTACAGTTCAAGATATTATTAATAGTCAATTCGACAGCATTAACTTGGACTGCTTATATCTTTAGTGCTAGACTATCTCAAATATCAATGTCAATATCCTTCAAACATATTTCCTCTATCTCGGCTTTTGATGAACCGAAAATACATATTTGGGCTTGTTGCTACAGTTGTAACTTGAGTTTCCCAAAATCATCTCCTTCCAAGTAGGACACACAAACATTTTTTTGTTTGATACAATCGATAACTTTTTGTAATATCGATAATCAGCGGTAATTCAGCGGCCAAAAAAATATTTTTAATATATCTCGCAAATGACCGTAAAATTGAATTATTTTTCTTTAAATGCAGCCTTATAAGAGCATCACTCTGAGGTAGAAAAAAATTTTATTTTAATTTTGCATGCCTTTTTTGACGCATCGATTAGAGCCTGCGACTATATTCGTTGCTAATCTGAAGTAGGTATTAAAGTCTCGTTGTTGACTGCAAAGTCGAAAGTAGCACTGCTCAAGAAAAAGACGCTCCCCCGTCTTGAGTTATGTGCCGCTCACCTTCTCGTAGACCTCTTCCACAAAATCAAGCCTTTTATTAAAGTATTGATCGAACGATGATTGGTCGCACTCACAAGTTTTTATTCATTGGATTCGTTCCAATCCATCGTCGTTGTAAACGTTCGTATCAAATAGAGTTGCTAACACTTAAGAGTGGTCAGAGAATAGCACGTGCCGACATGTTCAAACTAAACAGAACCCGGCAGATATTGTGTCAAGAGGTGGAGACGTAAAAGGAGACGGTAACTCGATCTGGCTTACAGGTCCATCGTTTTTAGAAGAGCCGGAAGATAGGTGGCCTAGTGGTCCCGGTTTGATCTGTCACCAGAGGTTTTGCAGATGGAAGCAGAAAAGAATGCGATCGGATTAACCGGAATGGACTCCTCCTCACATTTATTGGAAGTAATAGAGGGAATTCCCTCTCACTTGAAACTGGTGCAAGTGTTCATATACATGTTCCGCTTTATAAAGAAGTGTAAAAAATTTGTGCGTTTGGATAGTAAAGACTGCAATCAGATATCAGTCATGCATACGCTGTTGTAAATGCAAGCCTCATCTGATGCATCAAATCATGTGAGATTTACCCTTAGATCGAATCCGTGCTCTTTTCCCATTCTCACTATGTGGTGTGGATATCTGTGGCCCTATTGAGACGACATTGAAATTTTTATTGGTAGTCCGTCCCACATGTCCTACGTCCTATGCAGTTTTAGTCGAGGCCATCCTGAGCTCGAGGCCCCTGGGCGCCCTCAGTCAGGACCCAAGCATCTCCGAGGCGTTGACTCCCGGGCACCTGTTAACAGGCGGGCTGCTCATCGCCCCACCAGCACCGCGGACCCGGACCAGCAGGGTCTAACGTGGTTGCGGCGATAGCGGCTTGTCTCGTCAATTAAGAAAACGTTTTGGAAACGATTCTAATGCATTTGGAAACACCGCGGATCAAAATTCAGCTTGCCTTGTCGCAGTTAGAAAATATATACCGTGTCAAGAGGTGGAGACGTAAAAGGGAGACGATAAGTCGATCTGGTTTACAGGTCCATCGTTTTTAAAGGAGCCGGAAGATAGATGGCCAAAGTGGTCCCGGTTTGATCTTTCACCAGAGGTTTAGCAGATGGAAGCAAAAGAGAATGCGATCGGATTAACCGGAATGGACTCCTCCTCACATTTATTGAAAGTAATAGAGGGAATTCCCTCTCACTTAAAACTGCTGCAAGTGTTCATATACATGTTCCGCTTTATAAAGAAGTGTAAAAAATTAGTGTGTTCAATCACTCGTCAATCAAGCAAACGTTTGGCAGCGATGGTCCGGGGGTACGTCTTGGGATTACAGGTGTGGTCGAAGTGGCAGGAAAAGCAGGAGGACATTGAGAAAAGCGAGCAGGTCGCAGAGGATCACCAGCCGTCCCAACAATAGATCACCGCAAGAGTTTTAGAAACGCCGGCGCGGACTGGTGGGTCAGGGTCCACGTCGTGAGCACTAGCGCTGGAGCTATTTTTAAGTTGGTTGATGCCGGATGGAGGCCTTCCAGGAGGCCAGTATAGCGATAATATATTGATTTGAAAATAGATTAAATATTGATGGTAAATAGAAATGAAGATTTGTTGAATTTAATTTGGAGTTGTCAATAAAGTCTAGTAGTATAAGTAAACAAAGGGCGGAGCGAGAGCACAATAAAGCTCAGTTTTGCTCTTGTGTGAATTCTCCCACTTCGGCGCAATAGATAAGCTAGGCTTGAGTGTAAATGAAAAATATATGAAATTATAATGTGAAAGCAAATGCACGCATTTTTTTTGCCGACAATTTCCAATTATTTTTTTTCCTCCACGCAAAATTTCAACTGCTTCTAAACCCTTAGGCTCCATTGAAATAAATTGCGGAACAAACATAGGTTCCATCATCCACAGCATCCACGGTACACCTAAGAGAAGAAATTGATCAAATTTTACTATATATTGAATTATGTTGGCCATGAAATTGCGATGACCATTATTGTTATTAGTATATATCGAACCGAATGCAGAGCTAATCGGTTCGTTACTCATTACTTAGTTACAGTACTTAAAACTAGCTTATTTAGAGTGATGCTCTCATGAAACGGACCACTACTAGGCACCACCTAAACATAATAATAAATAGCCTTCGTGTATTGCTCCAAACCGAAGGACCGCCGGAGGAACATTTAACCAAAACACCACCACCACAGCTATGGCCAGTCAACAAAACCGTTCCCGTTTTCGCATATCAACCTCAGCCTGACTACGGCAAGCAACTGTTCATCCCGAGCAAACTTGTACCTTCCTTCTATAGGCTTTGGCTACCATTACTCCCGGGAGTTCAAGTTCGCCGATAGCGGCATAACGCTTTACGGACGAAGACGAATGCTTTACGTATAACCTTAAATGCTTTTTCTTATCGCATTATCTGAGCAACACAGGATAGAATAGACTCTATCCTTACTCTACCTCTGATCAATCCCCGCGATTTCCCTGTCGTTTGAGCAGAAGGTGGCCTGTACATATGTGGCGAGATCCGCGCAAAGTACTCATTGTAGTTCTTTACCAATAACGAAAGACTAAGCAACCAGCTCTGGGCCTTGCTTGACCCCAATTGGTGCCTTAAAAAAAACATGTGACGTTTAAAATTGTGTCTGAGCCGTATCTCTTAAATTATTTTTGAGCGAACATTGAATACGGAACAATACCAGAATCGATCATCATCGGAATCTCTTCATCTCTGATTTGGCATTTTAACTAACTATTTTTCAAATTCCTCGTCTCTGTCTATTTTGAAACAGCTTTCTCGATAAATATTCATTCCCTCATGATTTCTGCGTTTTAGATTTCTTAAGATATTTTCATCGTACGATTGCGGGTATAGACGTTCTAAAATTTGTCGGAATTTAGGCTCAAAGTTCCCCAGACAGGAGTATCGATTGCAGGGTTATCCTCCTTGTGACCCGACCACCTACATCGACTATAAGAGCTACTACATCAACTATATTGGTTACTCACTATTTACAGTTCAAGATATTATTAATAGTCAATTCGACAGCATTAACTTGGACTGCTTATATCTTTAGTGCTAGACTATCTCAAATATCAATGTCAATATCCTTCAAACATATTTCCTCTATCTCGGCTTTTGTTGAACCGAAAATAAATATTTGGACTTGTTACTACAGTTGTAACTTGAGTTTCCCAAAATCATCTCCTTCGTCGGGTGATATTTTCCTAAAAAGTTGTCGCTCACAAGTCGAATTGTTTTTTTGGTGAGAAGTATGTTGTTAATTTATAGACTTATATAATTAAAATATCATTAACCTCATCTTCATCGTAGTTAACTGTAGCCCCCGAAAGTACATTTCGCTACTCAATTGTGTGCCACCCAAATGCCGCAACTTCGTTCTCTTCCTCGTAGCCGACTTGATGTCATGCATTTTCAGACATATTTTGAAAGCTCGAAAGCCAGTTCACTCATTCTCTTCTAAAGAGGGACATTTCTAAATTTTTACACAAAAAAAGTATTATAATGCTCTCAGGTATCTCAAAAAATGCTGCTTCTGAAAATAGCATTACAAAATAAATATTTTTTTCACATTATTCTTCTATCGACCATAATTTATTTATTTATTTTTGGTGCTCTGCTTCTTACCACTGTCAGATGTATTTCTTCCTTTTTTTGCCTATATTTTTTAGATATTTAATTAATATTGGATCGCGCCATGTCATGTGGGCCACTTTGAAAATTTTTTTTAAAGTTCACATTTACGGTTCACATTTTTTTTTAATAGGTATCTTCAAGTAGGACACGCACACAACTTTTTGTTCGATACAATCGATAACTTTTTGTAATATCGATAATCAGCGGTAATTCAGCGGCCAAAAAAATATTTTTAATATATCTCGCAAATGACCGTAAAAATTAAATTCTTTTTCTTTAAATGCAGCCTTATAATTGCATCACTCTGAGGTAGAAAAATATTTTTTTTTTATTTTTTCGCTACATATTAAAAATGTTTGAAAATTTAAAAAACAAGAAAGGAAACCTAACTTCGGGCGGAGCTGAAGTACTTTAATTTAAGTATTTAAGTGCTTTAATTTAAAGAAAATGCATTGTACGAGCTTATAGGTTTGCTAAATACAAGTTTATGCTAAGTTGAGATTTTGAGAAAAAAGATTTCTATTCAATTTCCGATAGTTTTCAAAGATCATTACATTGCTGTAGTATGCACATATATTGAATACCCACTGTACCGAAAGTACTTAAAGGGTACGCACTGTAACACTTTGTTGCAGCGTTTACATATTTCAAAGTTCCGATCATAAACCCTATGTGGCTGAAATATGAACCGATCGCTATGGCTTAGCCCGCACACAGGAAGTGCTAGCGTCGGTATAATTGTAGCGAACGGACAGCATATGCATACCCCTCGGGTCTCCACTTGATAGCGCATAGCAATGTATATAAGTACATTCCTTTATACATAAGTATATAGGTACATAGCCGTCTCTCTGCCGCCGCCTGGCAGCAGCTACGAGACTTAGCCTTATTTAGACTTAGGGAATATTGTAAAAGGGGAGAGACACTTCGATCGTTGGAGCGGCACCATTGCGGCTACAACTAAATCAAATAAACCAAAATAAAACTCAAGACAAATATAATCTAAATACAAACAAGACTACTCAGTGAACTTGGAAATCATGAAGCAAATTGGAACTACAAAATAATTGTATATCATGGCGACCATGACTAGAGTCCCAAGGAGCAGCGGATCGGGAAGAGTGTGGCAATAATACAAGAAGGGTATACAAAAAAAACGCCTGAGTGAGTATAGTGTGCATGGTGGAGGTCAAAAAACTAAAATTAACAAAAGTATAGCCCGCAAAGTGGCTGCTATTTGCACAATCAACACCGCCACCGAACGACGGCGCAAAAACTTTATAATGAGCTTGATTTTTTAAGGGAAACCCTCCAAAATAGAGTACCACAAGGCACAAATCACTCAGCCAACCAAATACAAGTTATAAATCAAAAACAAATAACGAATCCAAATATTCCGAAACAAACCGAAACGACCACAAGTCTGCCCGACCGACTGCCCTGGACCTCTCAACTCTGCGGCATGCAATTCCGCATGCATGTAGCCGAAGGCCAGTGCGAAGACCAGCCCAGGACAGCAGCAGCAGATATCAAGCGTGGAAGGCACGACCGCCACCTGCGCCTTCGAGGAAGCGTCAGCGTAGCCAAACCGGCGACGACCAGCTGACGTAGAAGAAAGAAAGTGAAACCAACCAAGCTGGAAACAAAATTTTTTTTTTACCCATGCACTGCGTTGCATAATTTTTATTGATTGCATTACGATGCATATTTTTTTTATGTAATATAATATTTTGTAAAATTGAGCGGAACTTTTTCTGCCCGATTAGACTTGTAGCTCGTAAATCTATGCAAAAAAACTAGGTAGGAAATTTGTTAATTTAAATGCGTTGTAATGCGATGAGTAAATTTTCAACAGAAGATCATAATAATTTTTATAAAACTCTTAATACACATAAAATAAAAGTATATGCAAAACACACCAAAATGACTTTGGACAAAAAACACTGCCAATGTCAACAATGTAGAATCTAGCAATATCAATCTATATTGGGAACATGGATAAAATATAAGCAGCAAAATAAATATAAAATAAAAAAAAATAAGAAAAACAGCACAAACAACAGTAATTATAATTTATGTATACACCTAACATAATAACAAATATACAGTTAACACCTAAAATCTAAGAAATTGAAATAAAAAAAAAATAATAAATATAAAATATTTCAATATATTCTTCTTACAAAGTATGGCTAAACTAAATGCATGGAATGGAACAAATTGTACGGGGAATTATCAAACATTGAAACAAATTTTGACAGACATACAAGTTACTAACCCAGAATAGACCTATTCAAAATAACACGGTTAGGAAGCATGTTGAAATATTAGCAGAGTGCTTTAATAAAGCGCGAATGCTAATACACAATCACAGGGAAAGGTTAAATCAAGATCATTGGTCACAGGTATCGAAACTTTTGATACGACTACGATCTAATTTAATATTTGTTTAATAAAAGATCAGTTTAGAAATATCGGTACCAACCGTTCTAAACACTCCAATAGCAGTTGACACTGCACCTGACCCGGAATCAACAGAAACGAATGAATCGGAGTCAGAAGAGCATCCCAAAGTAAACCTCAAAATAGAAGATGAAGATTTGAATAATCTTACTATTCCGGCGGTATACACTGATCTGGACAATTCAACAGATTCAGATACTTCCAGTGTAATAGAAAACAAAATTATTAACTCTGTCACGATGGCACAATCAAATATTGATTTTATTAATACAGCATCCAAGCTTATACCAGTTTGATGGTAAGGCTGAAAATTTAACAAGTTTCATTTATGGTTTACAAATAACAGAATCAATAAAAGGCGAGCACGAAGAATTAGCTGTCTCCATAATTAAAACAAAGCTAAAAGGTGTCCAGAAATCTAATTGGTAATGAAACAAAAATTACTGAAGTGATTTCTAAGCTTCTAAGCTTAAAATTATCAGCGAAGCTGATGAACCTACAGGAGCGCAATAAAACTGCTAACCAATATACACAAGAAATTGAACAGATGACGAAAGCCTTAGAAGATGAATATATAACGATGGTTTACCTTTAGAGCTAGCCAGAAGTTATTCCACGCAGAATGCAGTCAAAGCAATGACTAAAAATTGCACAATCGATAAGGTAAAACTTATCATGCAAGCTGACACCTTTAGTACTATGAACGATGCCGTTTTCAAATTTGTCAATAGTGCACTGAAGCAACTGAAAACACCGTCCTATATTTCAAGAATTATCCACAGCGCGGCTCAAATCGCGGACGTGGAAATTATAGAGGTAATTTTCGTGGAAATCACAATAACTACAACAACAATAACTATAACAACAATTACCAAAATAACAATGGAGGACGAGGCCAATATAGAGGAAACTCCCAAAGCCCTTTAAATACTCAACAATAAAAGAAGTCAGAGTTCACACCATTAATCTCAGCCAAAATATATTCGTTTCATTTTTCAATGTAGCTACTGGAAAAGAATTTATCTTTTTAATAAAAACAGGTGCAGACATTTCCATTTTAAAAGAAACCTCGGAAAACTTCCAAAACATCCAAGATGATTACATCATAGATATAAAACGCATAAGTCAAGAAATAACCGAATCACAAGGTTTTGTTTCTATGGAGATACAGACAACTAAATACATCATTCCACACGATTTTCATATCCTAAATTCACATTTCATAATTCCATGCGATGGAATAATAGGCATCGACTTTATAAAAAAATACAACTGTCAATTAGACTTCAAGCCATCTGAAGATTGGCTTATAATTAGACCCAATAATTTAAAATTTCCAATTAATGTACCAATAACTCATAGCTCTGGCAATAATTCAATACTTCTGTCAGCAAGATCCCAAGTTATTCGGTAAATTGAACTTAACTCAAAAGAAGACTGTGTTTTAATTCCAAATCAGGAAATTCAGGATGGTATTTACGTTGCAAATACCATAGCAACATCCAATAATGCCTTCATAAGACTTTTAAACACAACAAATAACTTGGTCGGTATTATGGTCAGTACAGATAACTTAACATATGAATCACTTTGGAACTACGATGTAGTCAACACAAATCCAGACAATAGAAAAAAATCCAAAAAATCACAACAGAAAAAAATCACTACTTTCAAAAAACTTCCCTCCGCAGTTCAAGTCACATCTTTCTAGCTTATGCACCCAGTATAGCGATATATTCGAATTGGAAACCGAATCAATAACCACAAATAATTTTTATAAACAGAAACTGAGATTAAAAGATGGTGTAAAGAAACGATGACAATATCGTCAAATGCAGAGAAATGGCAATTAGTAATTGACTACAGCCAGATAAATAAAAAATTACTATCTGATATTACCTAGAATTGATGACATTTTAGATCAACTAGGTCGAGAAAAATACTTTTCGTGTCTTGACTTAATGTCAGGATTCCATCAAATTGAACTAGAAAAAGGTTCAAGAGATATAACGTCTTTTTCAACGAGCAACGGCTCATATCGTTTCACGCGATTACCCTTCGGATTAAAAATAGCCCCTAATTCGTTTCAGAGAATGATGACTATTGCGTTCTCTGGTCTAGAACCTTCTCAAGCATTCCTTTATATGGATGACTTAATAGTAATTGGCTGTTCCGAAAAACATATGCTTAAGAACTTAACAGATATTTTTGAGAAATGTAGGAAATACAACCTAATGTTACATTCAGAAAAATGTTTATTTTTTTTCGCATGAAGTGATTTTTCTAGGTCATAAATGCACTGACAAAGATGACAGATGACAAGATGACTAGAAATACGATGTCATTATGAACTACCCAGCTCCGCACGACGCGGACAGTGCTAGACGTTTCGTAGCATTCTGTAACTATTATAGACGTTTTATAAAAAATTTCGCCGACTATTCACGGCACATAATAAGATTATGTAAAAAGAATGTTCCTTTTAAATGGACGGATGAGTAGGAGCAGGAATTAGCTGCAATTCATTGGGCGATATTACATTTCAGATCATATATATATGGAAAACATTTCTTAATAAAAACAGACCATAGACCTTTAATATACATTTTCTCAATGATCAATCCCAGTTCTAATCTGACACGAATGAGGCTCTAACTAGAAGAATAAGATTTTACAGTCGAATATTTAAAGGGAAAAGATAATTATGTAGCTGATGCTTTATCAAGGATAACCATCAAAGATCTACAAAATATAACTAGAAATATATTGAAAGTCACTACAAGATATCAAAGTAGACAAAAATTCTGCGCGGAAAATCAAGAACAAGAATTGTCTAGGCAATTTTTAAATAAAGCTTCTAAGCCCAACGTATACGACGTCATAAACAATGATGAAGTACATAAAGTAGTGACCTTGCAGATAAAAGATACGTTATGTTTATTTAAACGAGGCAGAAAAATTACTGCAAGATATGATGTTAGCGATTTATATACAAATGGAGTTATTGACTTAGATCAATTTTTCCAAAGGCTTGAAATGCAAGCCGGTATACATAAAATCAGCCAACTCAAAGTGGCACCGTGGGAAAATATCTTTGAACATACTTCAATAGATAATTTTAAATTAATGGGAAATATAATCTTTAAAACATTAAGAGTAGCGCTACTCAACCCGGGGACCCTAATAATTTAAAAGGAAAAGATGCAATTTTGTCTACATTTCATGATGATCCAATTCAAGGAGGTCATACTGGTATATCAAAAAATTTGTCCAAAGTAAAAATACACTATTACTGGAAAAGAATGTCTAAAAATATAACTGAGTACATAAGATAATGTCAAAAATGCCAGAAAGCCAAAATAACTAAACACACAAAGACCCCTTTAACAATTACAGACACACGAATAAATTCTTTTGACAGAGTGATAGTGGACACTATTGGTCCACTGCCAAAATCAGAAAATGGCAATGAGTATGCAGTCACTTTAATATGTGATTTAACTAAGTATTTAGTTGCCAGTTTAGTTTACCTGTTCCGAATAAAAATGCTTATACTGTCGCTAAAGCAATATTTGAATCTTTTATCCTGAAGTACGGTCCAATGATGACGTTCATTACGGACATGGGAACAGAATATAAAAATTCAATTATAGACGATTTGTGCAAATATTTAAATATTGAAAATATTACATCCACAGCACACCACCACCAGACAGTTGGAACAATAGAAAGAAGTCATAGAAGTTTCAATGAGCACATACGATCTTGCATATAGGTTGATAAAACTGATTGGGACGTATGGCTTCAATATTTTGTCTTTTTTTTCAACACGACCCCCTCTATGGCACATACCTTTTGTCCATATGTGCTAGTATTCGGTAAAACAAGTAATTTACCGAAACATTTTAATAGCATAGATAGTATAGAAGCACTATATAATATAGATGACTATGGTAAGGAGAGTAAGTATAGATTAGAAGTAGCCAATAAAAGAGCTAGAGTTATGTTAGAAGCAAATAAGAATAGAAATAAAATACTATACGATCATAAAGTAAGGGATATAGATATATCAGTAGGTGACCAAGTTTTATTAAAAAACGAGACAGGTTAGATCCTAAATATACTGGTCCGTATATAGTAACGGAAATAGGAGATGGAGATGACATAGTAATAACAAATAATAAACATAAGAAACAAACCGTTCATGAGGATAGATTAAAAATCTTTATTTTATAAATTGCACTTAGTATGGCCATACAAAGACACACATACATAGATAAATAAATAATCATATTCTTTTAATAATTTAATTTTCTTTAATTCTAATAACTTAATACTAAAAAAAAAAAGCATGTATTAATTAGAAATTTTTATTATAAAAATAACTTCATTATATTACGTTATTTTTCAAAAGGAGGGAGATGTAGTATGCACATATATTGAATACCCACTGTACCGAACGTACTTTAAGGGTACGCAATGTAACACTTTGTTGCAGCGTTTACATATTTCAAAGTTCCGATCATAAACCCTAAGTGGCTGAAATATGAACCGATCGCTATGGCTTAGCCCGCACACAGGAAGTGCTAGTGTCGGCATAATTGTATCGAACGGACAGCATGTGCATACCCCTCGGGCCTCCACTTGAGAGCGTATAGCAATGTATATAAGTACATTCCTTTATACATAAGTATATAGGTACATAGCAGTCTCTCTGCCGCTCGTAGCGCAGCTACGAGAGTTAGCCTTAATTAGACTTAAAGAATATTGTAAAAGGGGAGAGACACTTCGATCGTTGGAGCGGCACCATTGCTGCTACAACTAAATCAAATAAGCCCAAATAAAAGTAAAGACAAATATAATCTAAATACAAACAAGTCTGTTCAGTGAACTTGGAAATCATGGAGAAAATTGGAAGTACAGAATAATTGTATTTCGTTGCCAACACTCAAGCATCTTATTTAAACAATCTAAAAAATTCGCTTAACGAAGGCAAAGCATTGTATTCAAGATGCAATACAGTCTTACCACTGGGAGAATAGCTAAGCCTCACTAATTATTTATGTTTTTAATTATTACAAAAGATGATCAACTCTTGACGAGGTACAACAACGGTGACGAACGTGCATGCAAGGACCAAAATGCCCGATATAAATTTTGGTGACGAAAAAACCCAATATATGTGTAAGAAATTATGCATTATTACAATTCTTCTACGGCACGTGTCTGTTTTACATTTTATGCTCGCTTTTATGCACATTCCGATTGCAAGCACGTTTATTATGCACGAGGCTTTTTTATTTGATGGCAGTGCTTTATTTGTACCCCTGTACCATGATAAAAAGTCGCCTGTATATGATTAGATCACGTTTATAAATCGAAACACATTTTCTTACGTTAAATTTTAGCTGATCGCCGCATGAAATTTTACAAGCACTGTAGTATCATTAACGGTCGGCACCCTCGGTGAGGGTTCAATACGGGGGATTTTTAAAAACAAAAATATAATTTTAAATTAAGTTTTCCTCTTAAACTCTTTGCAGAAAAAAAATTTCTGTTGAGTATAAAATAATATGTTACTATGTCAACAGACCTTCAGCTGCCCGTTTCCCGCATATCAACCCCCGCCTGCCCAAACCAGGCAGTTTTAGTCAGATGTTTTATTGGTTTGACTACGACTCCGGGACCTATCGTTACTCTCTTTCAACTTTAGTGGCCGCATAACGCCCTGCGTACGAACATATATTTTACTTGTCATCTATACTTACATGCATACACACTGTTATTCTATATGTATGTGCACATGCTGTATAAATGAGCTTTTACCTCGCCCGAAGTTAGCTTTCCTTTCTTGTTTTATTTCTTATTATTGAAGTTTTAATATAATATGTTATATTCAAAAATATTGTTTAACGTAAAAAGATACAAAATAAGAATGCTTCGTATTTTTTAAAGCCAGGATGCCTAAAATAGTGTCTATGTTGTTCGTTCATTATACCCTTGCAGAGGTTATTATAATTTTGGTCAAAAGTGTGCAACGCAGTGAAGGAGACATCTCCGACCCTATAAAGTATATATATTCTTGATCAGGATCACCTCCTGAGTTGATATAAACATGTCCGTTTGTCCGTCTGTCTGTTTTTTAAGATAGAAGGATGGCACTTTGTATGGATTCTATTTTGGGCAAACTAATCCGATCTGCTAAAATTTCTTAAGGATCAGCCGACTATATACGATCCGATATATATCTAATAATATACGATGCGTGTCGCCACCTAGCGGACTGCCACTCAACTGCAAGGGTATATCAACGTCGGCTCCGCCCGAAGTTAGCTTCCTTTCTTGTTTTTTGTTTCATACCGATTAAATCAATGTTTTAACAAAATTATGTCGAAAATATTAAATTCAGAAATAAAATATAAATATTAAATGCACAATGTGATTACCGATGTTATATTATAACATGTCTACCGATGTGTATTATAACACAAATATCAGAAAAGTGATATCCTCAAAAAAGAAAATAAACTATAAATGAGATAATAAGCTATTACCTTGCATGGCAGTATATTCAAAATAGCCGTTTCGTCAATTGTGGATCTACATTGCAAAATCAAACACTTATTCAAAACTCTGGCCAAGTATTAACAATTTCACTTTGTTTAGTTGATGAAAAAAATAAAAAAACACTAATTTTAATTTTTCACAGATTTCACAAACTGAGTTTAAATTGAATAGGTATATTAGAAGACGTATATTAGAAAAGGAAATATATACATAGAAAAGGTATATTAAATCAAGAAGTAAAATCAAGGGCACAGATTTAATGAATGCCATTCTACAGCAGTTAAACGTAAAGACAAATTCTTTTTCAAAGCTAATGATGCCACATTATTCAAATGTAGCTGGAACGGGAGCAATACTCAGCAGCGATTGACGTATCGAGGGTCCTACGACGGTCAATTCCACGGGAGCATACTTCAAGGCGATCACGTCTAAGTGCTATAGTTAACACTGAGTAACGAGACGATTGGCTCTGTATTCGCAACTGTCTTTATTTCAGAATGCTCTTATATACGATGCTAAAGTATACCTATGTCTAATTCAATATATAGTAAAATTTGATCAATTTCTTCTCTTAGGTGTACCGTGGATGCTGTGGATGATGGAACCTATGTTTGTTCCGCAATTTATTTCAATGGAGCCTAAGGGTTTAGAAGCAGTTGAAATTTTGCGTGGAGGAAAAAAAGAATTGGAAATTGTCGGCCTGTGTTATTTAAAAAATTACGACGAAAAAAAATGCGTGCATTCGCTTTCACATTATAATTCAATATATTTTTCATTTACACTCAAGCCTAGCTTATCTATTGCGCCGAAGTGGGCGAATTCACACAAGAGCAAAACTGAGCTTTATTGCGCTCTCGCTCCGCCCTTTGTTTACTTATACTACTAGACTTTATTGACAACTCCAAATTAAATTCAACAAATCTTCATTTCTATTTACCATCAACATTTAATCTATTTTCAAATCAATATATTATCGCTATACTGGCCTCCTGGAAGGCCTCCATCCGGCATCAACCAACTTAAAAATAGCTCCAGCGCTAGTGCTCACGACGTGGACCCTGACCCACCAGTCCGCGCCGGCGTTTCTAAAACTCTTGCGGTGATCTATTGTTGGGACGGCTGGTGATCCTCTGCGATCAGGACCTGCTCGCTTTTCTCAATGTCCTCCTGCTTTTCCTGCCACTTCGACCACACCTGTAATCCCAAGACGTACCCCCGGGCCATCGCTGCCAAACGTTTTCTTAATTGACGAGACAAGCCGCTATCGCCGCAACCACGTTACACCCTACTGGTCCGGGTCCGCGGTGCTGGTGGGGCGATGAGCAGCCCGCCTGTTAACAGGTGCCCGGGAGTCAACGCCTTGGAGTTGCTTGGGTCCTGACTGAGGGCGCCCAGGGGCCTCGAGCTCAGGATGGCCTCGACTAAAACTGCATAGGACGTAGGACATGTGGGATGGACTACCAATAAAAATTTCAATGTCGTCTCAATAGGGCCACAGATATCCACACCACATAGTGAGAATGGGAAAAGAGCACGGATTCGATCTAAGGGTAAATCTCACATGATTTGTTGCATCAGATGAGGCTTGCATTTAAAACAGCGTATGCATGACTGATATCTGATTGCAGTCTTTACTATCCAAACGCACAAATTTTTTACACTTCTTTATAAAGCGGAACATTTATATGAATACTTGCAGCAGTTTTAAGTGAGAGGGAATTCCCTCTATTACTTTCCAATAAATGAGAGGAGGAGTCCATTCCGGTTAATCCGATCGCATTCTGTTCTGCTTCCATCTGCAAAACCTCTGGTGACAGATCAAACTGGTGACCACTAGGCCACCTATCTTCCGGCTCCTCTAAAAACGATGGACCTGTAAGCCAGATCGAGTTACCGTCTCCTTTTACGTCTCCACCTCTTGACACAATATCTGCCGGGTTCTGTTTAGTTTGAACATGTCGGCACGTGCTATTCTCTGACCACTCTTAAGTGTCAGCAACTCTATTTGATACGAACGTTTACAACGACGATGGATTGGAACGAATCCAATGAATACAAACTTGTGAGTGCGACCAATAAATGAGAGGAGGAGTCCATTCCGGTTAATCCGATCGCATTCTTTTCTGCTTCCATCTGCAAAACCTCTGGTGACAGATCAAACCGGGACCACTAGGCCACCTATCTTCCGGCTCTTCTAAAAACGATGGACCTGTAAGCCAGATCGAGTTACCGTCTCCTTTTACGTCTCCACCTCTTGACACAATATCTGCCGGGTTCTGTTTAGTTTGAACATGTCGGCACGTGCCATTCTCTGACCACTCTTAAGTGTCAGCAACTCTATTTGATACGAACGTTTACAACGACGATGGATTGGAACGAATCCAATGAATACAAACTTGTGAGTGCGACCAATATAGACATCGTTCGATTAATACTGTAATAAAAGGCATGATTTTGTGGAAGAGGTCTACGAGAAGGTGAGAGGCACATAACTCATGACTTTGCAGTCAAAAACGAGACTTTAATACCTACTTCAGATTAGCAACGAATATAGAAGCAGGCTCTAATCGATGCGTCAAAAAAGGCATGCATTTGAATTGGTAACATTGTCTCACTCATCACAAATCTCGGTATTGAGATATTTTCTAACTGCAACAAGGCAAGCCGCATTTTTTTCCGCGGTGTTTTCAAATGCATTAGAATCGACTTATCCCAATCAATCTTATTAAGCCAAAGTTCCTGCAAGAGGATGTTTTCTTTAATATGTATTGGGCTTATTAAGTCTATTTTTCAGCTACCACTTAATCGTTATTTTAAATATGTATAAAATGTATGCTTAATATTTAAAAATATACTATAACATAAATTAAAATTTGTTTGTCATTATCCCAAAAATGGTTACCCCCTTTTTGGGGTAGCAAGCTTGAAAATTTACAAAAATCTAAAATTTTGGCTGGCTTCAAAACGAAATGGAACGCACACACATGAAACCGTGTATGTGAATATGTGAGCACGCATACATACAAGAATCACTTTAGACATTCTGCTCTCTGGGGCGCCTCGCAAGGAATTTTTTTGTTAATTTTCATTGTATGGAATAAGTAGTCTATATGTTGTATGGTTAGTGTTACTACTCTCCATTTTATAAAAAAAAGAAACTATTTATTTTTTCAATAATTAAGCGAAGGAGATACAAATTTATATTGTTTTATAATAATACAGCGAATTAATATAATTTTTATTTTATATAATAAAAAAATAATCTATTAATTAAAAAAAAAAAAACAAAATAATTAATTGATAGTCGAATAATTTCCATAGTCATATCCAAAAAATAGTTGGCTGCCAATGACACCGAAAACAATATATCAAACCAATATGTAAGGTTGCACGTCAATTGCCCTTCCTTTAGACAAAATGCACTAAAAAATGCATATAGATACATCCAACAGCGGATATTGATGGAAAACGAAATCGACAAGTTTACCGCTGTATCCATTTACACCAAATAATTTATGCACATTTATTTTGATCTGTAATATACAAAAATATTTTTTTACCTGTACTTTAACTATTTGTACGCAGTGCGTTATGCGGCCACTAACGTCGATCTTGAACTCACGGGAGTAACGATATGTCCCGGAGTCGTTGTCAAACCTATCAAACCTCTGACTACAACTACCTGGTTGATCGAGGCAGTGGTTGAGATACGGCAATGGCCGGGGGTTCGTTGACGCGTCTCAGCTGTGATGGGGAAGGGACCTTCCTCCGTTCATCCTTGGTCTGAAGGAACACACGGAGGTACAAGGGGGCTTCCTACCGACGGTCCGTTCCACGGGAGCAGTCTTCGGAGGATTACGTATCGGCGGATCTGCGGCGGATCTGTCCGTTCCACGGGAGCAAAACTCTGCGACGCGTACGTAGGGATAGTGCCGGCTGGTGGTCCGTTCCACGGGAGCAACACTCAACGACGCGTGCGTAGGGATAGTGCCGGCTGGTGGTTCGTTCCACGGGAGCAACACTCAGCGGCGATTGACGTTTCGAGGGTCCTACGACGGTCCGTTCACGGGAGCGCACTCGAAGGCGATTACGTCTAAGGGCTATGGGTAAACACTGAGTATCGAGACGATGAATTCTGTATTCGCAACTGTCTTTATTTCAGAATAACTGCTTTTATACACGATGCTAAAGTATACCTGTCTAGGATAGTATGTCTAGGCTAGACGTAGGTTAATGTTATCTTACAAAGTATACATAGGTCTAGGGTCTAGTAGGTCAATGTTATCGACGTGATTCGTCAACGGTTTAAAAGGTCACCTACTTCTGAGTCTGCTGACTCAGACCGCTTGGTCATGGGTTTTGCATTTCATGATTTCCACTGGTTCAAGTCATTCCCGCTGTTGACAATGCTACTCGCTGGCTGGGTCAGTCAGTCTTTGATTCCGATCGTTTGTAGCTGGGTCAGTCGATCGGTATCAAATTATTATTATTGACGCTCTTTTCGAACTCAAATTCCAATTACTCGGTGTGAAGCGCTATCATATGTTATTATATATCATTATTATATGTCTTTGCATTTGGTGCCAAGACATTAGGTCTTGGTACTAGGTGCCAACAATATAATTGCTTAATTTCTAACAAAATTTCATTTATGCCGCTGTGGTTGTTTTTTAAGTGTTCATTTTCTGTATCTTTAAACATTTTCTCTCTATCTGTAACGTCTTTTAATAATATACTTGATTTTAGTAGTCTTAAATTTTTATTATTGGAGAATAATTGTCTATAGTTTTCTTGAAACATTAAATATAATTTTGTGTCTTCGCAATAAATTACAACTAGTCCTCTTTCGGATATTATGTTTTGCATGACTTTTAGCAATTTTTCGGCATCTCCTTTTGTTTTAACAATGTGTCAAACTTTCTTTTTGTACAAGATCTTTGTGGATCGTGAATCATTTTCACCGATGTTAAGTATTATTTGAATTTAAAAAATATTTAGACATTTTTCGGTAATTTGGATAAATTTTCGATCGTCCGATATTGCAGTGTGGATGGTTTCAATATTACCCAACTCCCTATTAAATAATGGTATTAGCTGTTCGGAGAAATCCTGATTTTCTTCTACGACGTTTAAGACGTTGATGCGGAGATTGTTTTCTATTTCGACCAAAAAAATATCTTCACTATCTATCTCTAGACTGTCTTCGTCTGCTTTTGCGCTATTGGAGCTTGAGATTCTACTGAGGCCATCCGCCGATATAATCTTTATCAAATTCTTTTCCTTTGATAAAGCTTATATCGAAATCAAACTCGTTCAACTGAATTTTCCAGCGTTGAAGTTTAAGGTTTGGCTCTTTTAAATTGGTTAACCAAACCAAAGGTTTATGGTCTGTTTTTATAACAAATTTCCTTCCATACAGATAATGCTTAAAATATCTGGTTGCCCGGTAAATGGCTAGGAGCTCATTCTCGATCGTGCTATAGTTTAGTTCGTGATTAGTTTTGAGCATTCGACTCGCATAGTAATTGACTTTATCGTCTTGCATTAAGACGGCTCCAAACGCATAGTTGCTTGCGTCCGTGACAAGAGTAAATAGTTTTTTAAGGTCGGGGTATACTACAATAGGTTCGCTTGTGATTTGTAATTTAAGTTTATCAAATGCCTCTACGAAGTCTTCATCTTTTAAGTTTACTCTCGAATTTTTCGTCAAATATTTTATAAGGGGCTGAGCAATTTATGACTAATCTCTAATGTACCGTCTTAAATACCCTGCCATGCCCAAAAAACTTTTAATCTCTTTTTGATTTGATGGTAGTTTGACATTGCTAATTGCTTTGATGTTAGTTTTAGCCCTTCTTGATTCACTATGTGCCCTAAAAACTCGATCTCCTGTTTTGCAGACACTTGTCAATCTGGAGTTTTAGGTTTGATTTCAATAGACAATCAAATATGGCCTTAATATTATTTATTTCTTGAATATTCTCTTTGCAAGACTAATAAGAGCAGAATCAAATCTTATATTTTATTAACTTAACTAACAGATATTGTGACTGATGCAGAGTTAGACGGTCCTAAAAATCAATTGCTGGGTTGGAAGGTCGTTGCGTCGCAGGTGGGCTCCGCTAGAAACTCGATTCAATCCCCGAGTGAGGAAATTGGGGTGCGAAGACAGTTTTTCTTTGTATGACTCTTTGCTTCTGGATTTCGACTTTCAGTAAGAGGACGCCCAGATCCCGGTGGATGTTTTTGTTGCGAACATTCAAGGTGCCCCAGTGATAATTCTCAATATTTTTCATTGAGCGCGCTGTATAATGTCTATGTTGCTGCTGCTAGCGTTCTCCCACAGCTAGGAGCCATACGTCCAAATTGGATTTAGGACTGAATTGTAGAGAAGTAACTTGTAGTCCAGGCACAGTGCCGATCGTGAGTTTATGATCCAGTGGAGGCTGCTGGCTTTCAGTTTTATGTGCATCTTCTTGCATTCGATGTGCTTACGCCAGGTTAGTCGTCTATAAAGGTGGACGCCAAGGTACATTACTTCGTTAGCTTGATGGATCTGCATACCATTTAAGAGTAAACGTAACATGCTTACACTTTTGTTCGTTTATTTTAATCCGCCAGTCGGACAGCCACCTTTCCACAACTATAATATGATTAGCCAGTTGGTTTGTTGCTTGCGTTGGGCATCTGGAGCGACTAAGGATAGCAGTATCGTTGGCGAACGTTGACGTTGTTAGTAGTGCGTTCGTAGGAATATCCGCAGTATACAAAAATATAGACTCGGGCTTCCTTGTGGAACTCCAGCTTCGAGGATGTAGTCGCTCGAAGTAGCTGCGTTGCATCTCACTGAGAATACCCTATTGTAGAGGTATGATTCCAGTAGTTTGTGGGTGTATGTTGGCAAATACGATTTAATTTTTTTTCATGAGTCTATTAAGCCAAACTCGGTCGAAAGCTTGAGATACGTCGAGAAAATTAGAGCTACATTATTCTCGCTGTTCGAAGGCTGACCGTATTTCGGATGTTAATCTGTTCACTTGCTCGATGGTTCCGTGGTTTCTTCGGAAGCCAAATTGGTGTGCCGGGATAATATTGCAAGCTTCCAGATGTGGTATTAAGCGAGTTTAAACAATTTAGACAAACAAGATAGAAAGCTTATTGGTCTGTACGATGATGGAATTGTGTGGTCTTTTCCAGTCTTCGGTATCATTATAATGATGGATTTCTTCCACTTTTTTGGGAAATAGCCAATATTATTGATCCCATTGAATAGTTTGCAGACGACCTCTATAGCGCATTTTGTCACCACCGAGCGCCTTTTTTGGTTTTGGCCTTTTTTAGTGTAGCGAATGTTTCAGCTCTGTCTTCGTTGCTGCGAACTTAGCATCTCGTTTATTATCGGGGTGGTCGTCTCAATTGGGGAGCTAAGATTTAGGTGGGCCATCTACAGGGGATACTTTGTGGTTGTTGTCGAAAGATTCTGGACGTAGCTCAGTTGTGCACTTTCTTCCTGTTGGTGAAGAGCCTGGTCAAGTGATCGGGTTGCTTCCTTAAGGCGTTGCTTTGATGCTGGTGCTGTGCTGCCAGTAACTACGCGTGCACCTCTTTTCTCGCACGAGCTGTTCGATTTTCTGATTGGGTTTGTAGTAATTTTTTTTATAAGTCCGAGACTGCTTTGGCACTTATTAGATTGCGAGGTATGTTTTTTGTCACTGCAATAGCTTCTGTTATTTGACTGAATTTGTATCGATGTGACCTGCATGAAGTTTGTTGCAAACCTTGTGTGAAAATGGTGTTTAATGCGTTCTCTGATTAGAACTCCCGTCCCGCCGTGGGCTTTCCTAACTGGATGATCTAAGCGGTAGATTTTATAGCCTCTTTTTTGTAAAGTTGTAAAGACGCTTAGTGCGATGAACTTCGTACTTTTTGTGTAATTAAACAAGAAGAAAATCTAAAACATTAAGCTGTGTGAATTCGACACTCATACGGTGCTCCAACGCCAGCAAGACGACCGTCAGCTCTCTCTGCAACGTAACAACGCATACCACTCAATCGTGTCAACACGACTAGCCAACGCAACCGCAAACCCATCAAAAACTAAACAACCGCGATCAATAACCCCAAGTCCGAGTAATGAACTCAGTACAAAATCGTTAGGTAGGGCGCGCTCTTGCTCTCCAGCGCTCCTGTTGGACAAAACCCCATACCTTTCCCTCATTCCAACCTGCTTAGCTACGATTGATCTACAACAACTACAATAGTATCGGCTGCTCGCGCAATACCATCTACTGCAAAAACGAAATCTGCTATGCAAGCAAATAATGCAGCACCTTACACCAGCACGCTCTCTTCAAAACAATGTTCGGCCGTACAGACTGGTATGGATCGGTACATACAAATAAACGTAAGCTCAGCCCGCAGAACTCTAGACTTGGTAATTCTGCTAAAATAACTCGCGGCACCTCAAAACAATCTACAACAAAAAAAAAACAGAAGCAAAAATATGTGCTATTTTGGCAGATAAATCCGATGATATACATCCTGAAAACATCGTAGGGGACAATAAAAAGCACAAGGCGCCGCCGATTTACATTCGAGAGAAAAGTTCTATTGCTCTCGTAAACTCAATACTGAATCTAATCGGACCAAACAATTTCCACATAATTCCATTAACAAAGGGAAATATTCACGAAACAAAAGTTCAGACTAATACGGAAATAAACTATAAAATTTTGTGGAATTATTTAATTATTTAAAAAGCAGTAAAGGCCAGCAAGTAGTACTTAAAGGTATTGAACCGGAAGGTGAAGCGCGATATAATGATATAACTCCTATGAAATCTACGCATAATGTGTTCCCCCTAACAGCCGTGAAATCTGCTGTGCCTACGCTTCGCAACTGCTCTAAAAACGGGTCTGGAAAGTACCGCTCCCACCAAGCCACGATCATAAGTTTTCCCTCACCAACCAGGAGAACAGTCTACGAACAAAATTGAAAAAATGATATGTAATCTTCATCAAAGTATGATGGATTTCATGTGATTCATGCAGACAACTATGCAAGATCTTATGCGAAACTAGAACGTTTTGATTGAGCTGCCTGTTGCTCAAAAACAGAATGTGGAACGCCAATGGCGTCTTACAGCGCAAACTCGAGCTAACTCAAATCCTTAATAATAACCATATCGATATATAGCTACTCGCAGAAACTCATCTTACAAATAAATACAATTTCCAAATTCGAGACTACTTCTTTTATAACACGAATCAAACAGACGGGAAAGCACACGGAGGCACTGGGATTCTGATTAGAAATCGCATTAAACACTGCTTCCACAATAGTTTCGCCACTAACTACATGCAAGCTACATCAATAGATGTACAAATGGAAGACCGTTCCTTAAAGCTTGCCACCGTATACTGTCCTCCTCGGTTAACAATATCCGAATCCCAATTCATGGACTATTTCAACACCCTGAGCAAATAACTTATAGTAGCAGGAGACTTTAATGCCAAGCATACACACTGGGGGTCTCGACTTGTGACCCCAAAAGGAAGGCAGCTGTACAACGCAATAATAAAAGCAAGCAACAAGCTAGACTGTGTGTCACCTGGGTCACCTACAACATATTGGCCAACAGATCCCAGAAAACTGCCAGAAAACTTATTCCAAGCAACCAGATAAGCGCCAACTCCTTATCCTCTATCGTCTGATCACTCGTCTGTAATCCTTCAACTAAATCTACATCCAGTTGCGGTAGATAAACCATTCAGACTAACAACGAATAAAACTAACTGGCTTAAGTATAAAAAATATGTAAGTTCGCATATTGAGTTGAATCCACGTTTGAATGACGAAGCTGATATCAACTCATTCACAAACAATCTCGAAGCCGTCTTGGTCGCAGCAGCTCCCATGTCAACTCCACAAACGCAAAAAATATCGTACATCGAAATAGAACAGCATGCTTTAGCAAAGTGACGCACACGGCGAGACTGGCAATCCTATAGATCACCATCTGTAAAACAAAGGTTAAATGATGCTACACGGAGGTTCTCAGATGCATTACGTCATGAAGAAGAAAGGCCCCAAAAACATTACATAGAGCAGTTATCGCCAATGAGCGCAAAGTTCCCACTTTGGAGAGCACACTCATCAGCTCATCACCATTACAATCCGCAATGCCAATTAAGACATCCACAGGCAACTGGGCGCGCAGCGGCGGAGAAATAGCCGACAGATTCGCAGAACATCTTCAAAACGTGTTTCAGCCCAATATAGCATCAAACGGGATCCCACTGCCAGCAACATCAGATATCGACACATCTACGTACGAACCAATTCTATTTAGGCCACATGAGTTACTCAAAATCATCAATAAACAACTCAACCCAAAAAAATCTCCAGGATGCGACCTATATCACCAAAAATGATTATTGACTTCCTCTCCGTGAAGTTCAAGCTATTTGCTCGACTTCCCAGACACTTCCCAGAGAGATCAAAAAAGTCGATCATCATAATGATACCAAAACCTGGCAAAGACCGAACAATTGCTTCATCATATAGATCATCTAGTTTACTAACGTGTCGATCAAAACTCTTCGAAAAATGCTTCTTGCCGCATATTACCCCAATCTCAGAACACACAACAAAATCTCGAGTCATCAATTCGGTGTTCGAGAAATACATGGAACCATCGAGCAAGTCAACCGCATAACTTTAGAAAACTTTAGAAATACCTGCTCTGCGATATTTCTGGACGTGTCGCAAGCTTTCGACAGAGTATGGTTAGAAGGTGTCGGGTCAAGCAGCCGCCGGAAAGAAGTTTGGCCGGCAATAATTTATTGAAATCGTGACGTCATTTCTTGTATATATTTATGTTCGCGTCTCTCGCTCTATTCTTGTCGCCCACTCTCGTGCATTCGATCGGCCACCTGGATTTGCTGTCATGCGCTAGCGTTTGTCTCACTCTCGCGGGATCTCTCGATCGCTCCGCTGCATCAGGCGTTGAGCCGCGCTCCCGCGTCATCATTCTCTATTCGGTCGTCAACCCTACTCAGGACATATTTACATATATCATTTGTAGAAACCCCAGAACAATTAAAATAAATTGTATCAATATCTATAAATCGAACTGTGCTTGTTTTATATTGGTATATATATATAATATTCAGAACATAAACTTAAAGCTCCCGAAAACGCTCGGTAACTGAACATTGGTGACCCCGAAGTGATTGAAAACTTGATCTGCGCAGCTTAAAACATATAAACATAAACAAATTAACAAATTAAAACATTATTCGGTTTGTGATTTGTGCGCGAAATATTAGCATCTGTTGACATACATACATACGCTGTTTGCAGAGTGCTACAATCGCTCATACATATTTTACTCCGTTATATAGAAGCTGCACAGTGGGTCGTGAGCTGACAATAAATAAAAGAACTAAAATAAATTTTTTGTTGCGAAAATGAATCCGTTTTTCGATTGTGCCTCTCCTGGAAGGAAAGTATTCCTGAGTCAAAGTGCAGTTGTCCTTTTTTAGGATCTTCAAGGATTGTTGTCCTCCTTTAAATCAGTGGAGACATTTCCGGAGGCTATGATAAATGTGCGGCTCAGCGAATTGAAGGGAATCGTTGCGGATTTCAAGAGCACACACAAGGAGCTGTACGAGATGGATGTTGCAGAACTCAGGAGCGATCTGCGCGTCAACTTCAACGATGCGGCGAGGGAGGCTCGATTCATCCTGGATTAGGAGATTATGCGGCGCTCCAGTTTGTTGCCGGCAAGTTCGACGCTTATCAACGCAGCTTCTGCCACCAATTGCGATCCGTTGTTTGGCAGAACTTTTCAGGCGTTGCCGCCACTGCCACTTCCCACTTTTATTGGAGGTTATGCGGAGTGGCTTGAGTTTCGGTCACTGTTCTCTACCATGGTGGACACAAACCCATTCATCAGTCGGATCGAGAAGCTTCAACGGTTGCGGTCCTGCCTTGGAAACTGTTCGATCGTTGGAGCTCACGGACAAAATTATGACGTGGCATTAGAGCTGCTAAACAAAAGGTTTAGTAATCGCAGGCTCATTTTTCAAGCTCATGTTAATGAGATAATGAATCTGAGGGCCGTAGAACCCGCATCGGCGACGAGGCTTCGCGAGCACTCGGACAAATTTAATTCGCATATGGGAGCCCTCGCAAGCATGGGCACAACGTAGCAGATTGCTAGCTGCATTATAATCCAAGTGCTGTTGCAGAAGGTTGATAATGCCACGCAGTCCAAGTGGATGGAAATTCAGGCTGACTCGGATTCCTTGGATTCCATTCCAACTTGGGAGTCCATCGCCAGTTTTCTTGAGCAGAGATGCCGGACTTTGGAGAGCATGGACTTGCCAAAAGTTGTCAGAACCATCACCGGGGCACCGTGGTACGTTCGGAATGTAAACATTCACAGGGACCTTCACATATCACTCAGAGAAGAGATAGCACAAATCACAACAAAGTACTACAACAAGCTCTCAGTACATCCAAATCATCTCGCGAGAGCCCTAACGCGAGTTTCCAGCAGTTCTCGTCTCCGCCGCAACGACCTTCCAATCCAGCGCTAATTATTAGGACCATGTAGTCTCTATTCAGTTTAAATTAAACTGTTAGATAGTGTATTATTTTAAGATTTGCAACCTTATTGTAAGCCTCATAAAGGGATGATCCAATAAATTATGAGGTCGCAGCCTGGAGATTTTTTCGGATTCAGTTGATTTTTAATGATATAAGCGACTTTGTTTGGGCGAAATTCAATTGGCTCATGCTGAAGCTGAGGCTCATAAGGTATAGTCGGCCAAGTAAACGGTAAGTGGCAGAATTTGATTGGAAAACATTTTGGAAGCTAATAAGGTATAGTCGGCCAAGTATAGTCACTTACCGTTAAGTGGCAGAATTTGATTGGAAAACATTTTTAAGTTGGTGTTTGCCAACCAAACACCAGTGTTGTGCTGGTTCTGTCTGTATCGCTGCGCGCCCAGTCGGCGGTGAGATTTCTAATAGGTATTAGAAATCCCACAGTTCCTTTCGGTGAGCTCAGAGTTGGGTGAGCTCTCCATAGTGAGTGTTTTATTTTTAATGAATTTTAATGATTGTTCCAATTTTCCTGGATGTTGGAGTTAAAGAAGCAGTACCTGCGAGTGATAATATGAAAGATCCGAAAAACATTCGGCGCTTGTCAGATTTTTTGGAATGTTTTTGGTAATCGTAAAGTCTTTTAAGTCGGCTAGTTTCTTTGGGTCTGCCGGCCAGTATGTGGAGCACCAGGAGAAACGTAGTCGAGCTTATCCTTAAGATAAGTTAGGAATCCAAAAAGTGTGAGTTTACTTATAAGAAGCGAATGCTTAACAGAGTCAAATTCTTTACTGAAGTCAGTGTGCATGACCATTTGTAATCCCTTCTAGAACCACCCAGTGACAAAAGATGTAAGCTTCAATGTAAGATGTAATAAGTAGGTAGTGGGGGGAGCGCGCTTTAGGAAGCCATGTTGGCACGGAGATACTACTAAACTACAACGGTATTGCAAATGTTTTTAAAAAAAGTTTTGGAATCGCTGACAATTAAGAAATGAAAATTGGATGCGTCAGACTTTGTTTTTTTTTTTATAAGATTTCTTCCACGTGATCGAAGTCTCCAAAGATTGATTAAAGAGGTTAAGAAGAGGTTTGCACTGTGCTTCGGTGCAGTTCTTCAAGACACAGCTTGGTACATCATCGAGGCCGGGTAAATTCTCGGGCTGAACCTAAAGAGGATCCGATAATAAACCACTTTTATCAAGAGAAGAGAAAAATATTAGGTTTGCTTTGGATATTATAAGTGTTCGGGTGAACTGGAATAATGCGAGGTGAACAAGTTGTTTAAAAATATAGTACAAAAGGGATCGGCATTGTCGGATTAGTGTTCGCATATAAAATTTTAAAAGTTAGCAAAAACGTAAACTTAATTTGGCAGCCGCGATTATAACTCATATAACATTCAGCGTTAGCCTCGGTGATATTAAAACGAGCTTCTAAGTATCTTTAATAATTAATTGTATAGCCAGATATTTTTTTGTTTATTTTGTAGAGTAATAAGAGAGTATTTAAAATTTAATAAGAGTAATAAGAGAGTATTTAAAATTTAATAAGAGTATTTATAATTTTAATAGGTGCGTTGTATACCAAGTAGATTGGACTGAAGAGATGCCAGTAGATCGGACCGATCAAATTCCAAAATTAACCTTTTTGGTTTCATATGGTTTGGTTTCCCTTCTTTTGCGCTTCTTTCAGAGAGGTGTAAAAATGGGCAGCCGACCGGCAAGATGTTACCGCTACTGTAAAAATAAGCCATATCCAAAGTCTCGTTTTTGTCATGGTTTTCTGGATTCTAAAATACGCATATGTGACTTGGGGAGAAAGAAAGCCACCGTTGAAGATTTCCCCTTTTGCGTTCATTTAGATTCTGATGAGTACGAACAATTGAGTAGCGAAGCTTTGGATGCTGGGCTCATTTGTTGCAACAAGTATTTGGTGAAATACTGCGAAAAAGACCAGTTCCATATTAGAATGCGTTTACATCCATTCCACGTTATTCGTATCAACAAGATGTGTTCGTGTGCTGGAGCTGATAGACTTCGGACTGGAATGAAAGGTGCTTTTCGAAAGGCCAAGTTCAAGTTCCCCGGTCGTCAAAAGATCTATGTTTTAAAGAAATGGGGATGTTTCAATCGAGAGTGCTACGAAAAACTTCGTGATGGCAATCGTCTGGAACCCGATGGCTGCAACGTCAAATACCGTCCCGAGCATGGTCCGATGGCTGCTTGGGAGAAAACTCAGCGAGATGTTTACGCATAAAAATGTTTTCAAATGTATGCTTTCATGACTTGTATAAATCGGAAAAAATACATTAATTGCTGACCATAAAGCCAGCCTTACGGAAGAAAGGAATTATATGGGATTTAAGTGGAGACTTAAGGTATTTAAAGTTTTGATTTCAATCAAATCCTCAAGAGTCGGTCGATATGGATCTTTAGGATTAGAAAAAGGCAAAGTTCCGAAAAGAGTAATTCCATCAATATCAGAAACGAAACACAAGTCCAACAACCGACTTAAACTTGATTAATTTGACCGAGTAACATGGTAAGGGACATGACATATGCGTGTTAATCAATAAAGACAGTGAATTATCAACATTAGACCTCGTGAGTTTTGGGATATTAAAGTCACTCAGGCAAAATCAGATAGAAGATTAAAAACGAATCGAATAGCGGACAAGTGTTCCCAGTAGCGGACAAGTGATGTCGGATGAGAGGATAGGAGCAGGTAAGATTGACCGTACAAGATAATTTTAATGCAACGAAATTCTATGTCTCTATGAAATTAACACTCCACCTCCTATTTACAGGGGAGAAAGTTTAAAAGTGGTGTACTTATTTGGTTTCTGTAAAGACGATAAAGGCCAAGTTCCTGTTAAGGCGGTAATGTAGGATGCAAGAAAAGAAATATCATATATAGTATAGATTACTATATTTTATACTATCAGAAAGCTGGACTGAAAGCTTAGCACCATGTATAGAACGAACAAAGCGGTCTAAAGCAAATTACAAAGCGGATCGCGCTGCCATACACCTGTCGGAAGGCTGTAGGGCTGAAAGGAGAAATGTCTCCAAATATTGTTCAATTTCTATACACCCGCTATTATTTGATGAATTTTATTTTATGAGGCTGTGGTCTCGTTGCCCGCCCAAAGAATTCCTCCTGCAGAGAAAGTATTTAAAAAAAGCAGCGTAAGGTGGAAATTCGTATAACAAATAGCCTGCGAGCCACACCCAACGATGCCCAAGACTTCATTCTTGATATACAACCAGCCGAAATAATGAGGGTTAAGGTGGCTAACCATCACCACTAAAGTTACAAGCCAAGTTACATGGCCAATCTGGCCATGTACCGTGACCCGTAAGCTTCCAACACATCTACAGAGATGGCCCGAAGTTAAATGACCAGATGAAAGGTGGTTTCTATTTCAAGCGCCTGAGTCTCATCGAGTCCTTTAGAATCTTAGAGCACTTTTGCGACCAGGTAAATATTATCGCCAAAATTTATCAATCAAGCACTGAAATCCCATCACTCCTTGGCTCTTAAGACAGTCAAACTGCCCTCAGAGAACTAGACTCCTTTTCATCCAACTCCAGGACTATAAATGACCAGTAGGAATCCCCTTAGCCACATTCAGGCTCAACTGTAGGTAATATTTCGACCTGGTAGCCCTAAGAAAATGGAAAAAAACCCTAAACTTGCAGGAACTCATGCACTATATGGCCTACTTGTTACAGGAAAAAATCCATTAAACTAATTTCCCTTAAAGACAGTACTGCAGTCTATCGATTAATGCACACCCACATTGGGTACTATCTGATACGTACGCATTCGGCCTGATTACTGGTGCCACTGTAATACCATAAGAGCTGTAGGGAGTAGTAGAAAAACTTGCAGGAACTCATGCACTATATGGCCTACTTGTTACAGGAAAAAATCCATCAAACTAATTTCCCTTAAAGACAGAGCTGCAGTCTATCGATTAAGGCACACCCACATTGGGTACTATCTGATACGTACGCATCCGGCCTGATTACTGGTGCCACTGTAATACCATAAGAGCTGTAGGGAGTAGTAGAAAAGGAGCCGGTTGTACATGCCTGTGCCACTGGCCAGCACTTAGGCAAAGCCAACTTCTTTTCTTTGGAGCTGTTACACCTACAGACCTAATGCATTTCACGTAGATCCATCCGCTTAGACTAGAAACCTTCAACCGGAGAGCCGATAGGGATCACAAACTGTCGCAAAAAGGACCATACAAACATATTTGCAGAGAAGACGGAAAGAGATACCAATAAAGATTTTTGTCTATGTGGTATCACAAGGCACCCTAACAAATTAATTGTTTCTTTTTTTTAGAAATTATAAAAAGTTCAACAACAAAGCAAAACGGTTACAAACAACGCAGTACAAACTCACGCACTAAAAAGAACGCCAAATACCGACGCCTCAATAAAAACGATAAACGAAAAATAAACGTAGATTCATAAAAATGCGATAACTCGGCAAAAAACTAATTATAAGAATATATAAGATTGTCAAAAAAGTCTTGCTGTATTTATATTGAAATTTCAATTGTTCTTAAAATTGGTTATAATAATGCAAATTGGTTATCAAATATGCGACGTTTTGTTCGATGACGAGTTCCCAAAGATATGCCAACATCATAATGCCCCTCTTATAAAAACTCGCTTCACTATTGGCAAAAAACTCAGAGAGCCAATTTTCACAGGACTCTCTTATGCTCGATCGCCATGGACAGAAATAGGTAGTAATCACTTGATTACTAGATTACACTTGATTAGCGAGATCCGGACTAGACGGTGGATGCTTCTGGCGCGTCACCAAAGATATGTGTGGCCTGGCGTTGTCCTGATGGAAGACAATTCGGCCTCTGTTGGTCAAAGATGGCCTCTTCTGCATGAGTGCTGCATTCAAGCGGTCCAGCTGTTGGCAGTACAGGTCCGAATTGAGCGTTTGGCCATAGGGGAGCAGCTCATGATTCCCTGCCAAGACCACCAAACACATAGAACCTTCCTGGCCGTCAATCCAGGCTTGGCCACTGTCTGGGCAGCTTCATCGCTTTTCGACCACGACCGTTTGCGCTTCTCGTTGTCGTTAGTGATCCACTTTTCATCGCCAGTCACCATCCGCTTCAAAAATGGGTCGATTTTGTAGCGATTTAGAAGCATGAATCCATACGGTCAAAAATGTTTTTTTGCTTTAAGTCGTGTGGCACCCATACATCGAGCTTTTTTGTTAATAACAGTTTGATGACTCATGTCCAGCTCTTGGCCGATGCTACGGCTGCTACTATACCGATCTCTGTCGATCAATTCAGCGATTTTATCGCAATTTTCGACGACAGGCCTTCCGGACCGTGGCGCATCTTCGACCACCTCTGCACCAGAACGAAAACGTTGAAACCATCGTTGTGCGGTGGAAATGGAAACTGTATTGGGTCCGTAAACTGCACAAATTTTATTGCCTGCATGAGTTGCATTTTTGCCTTTAACGTAGTAGTAAAGGCATGTAAAATATGTCGTTTTTCTCTATATTTTGCAACATTTTTGCGGCGCTATAACTCACAAACGACTTAAAATAAATCAAAAATCAAATCAAATAAAGCTTTCTAAAAAAAAGTATTGCATGAACCGATGCGACTTTTTGAACAACCTTATATTAAGAAGAAATGGAAGATAAATTAAGCGAAAACATCCACGCGAGAAACCACAAACCAATTTAATTTAACAAATACGCTCAAAAACTAAATCTTTTTTTATATGCTCTTATTATTTTTTGAATCTTCTTTTGTTGAGACTAACAATAAGTTATCAAATCTTACATCTACAACCTATCTGATTGACAGTTTCTATTTAAAATGTGCCTCACTTTTAATTATTGGTGGGCTGAAAGGTCGATGCGTTGAAGGCGTGTTCTGTATGAAATCAGGGCTAGGCTCCGAGCCATATTGTTTAGAAGTATGATGAGTTTTCTTCGATTGCTTTAAGCCTTGATGTCTCGTCTTATACTGGCAAGATGCCGAGATCTCCCTGGACGTTATTGTTTCGAACATGCCATGGTGCCCCTTTAATAGTTTGAACATTGCTCTCGCTGTTTGATGTCAATGCTGCTCCTTGGGATATATGTTGTATGTACACATTGGCTAAGAATGCGGTTGTCAAGCATGACCTTGTAGTGTAAGTGCAGGGCTGAACGGGAATTCATGATCCAGTGTAGACTGCGTGCCTTTAGCGTCAGTTAGAGTTTTAAACAATCAAGACAATCAATCAGAATTTCGTGATGACAATCGTCTGGAACCCGATGGCTGCAACGTCAAATACCGTCCCGAGCATGGTCCGATGGCTCCTTGGGAGAAAACTCAGCATTAAAATGCTATGCTTTCTTGAGTTGTATAAATCGGAAAATATACTTTAATTGCTGACCATAAAGCTAGCCTTACGAAAGAAAGGAATTATATGGGATTTAAGTGGCGACTTAAAACTGGCAAATACCGCAAAATTGCTTCATCATATAGACCAATTAGATTACTAACGTGTCTATCAAAACTCTTCCAAATATGCCTCTTGGCTCATATTACCCTATATCTCAGAACACACAACAAAATCCCGACTCATCAATTCGGTTTTCGAGAAAAACATTCAACTGCACTGCGATATTTCTCGACGTGTCACAAGCTTTCGCAGCGTGTTAGGACCAACACTCTACCTTATCTACACTGCGGACAATCCAACGAGCATGCAACTAACCACATCCACTTTTGCTGATGACACAGCGATCCTAAGCTGCTCGAGATTCCCCAAGCAACCAACGGCGCAACTTGCGAAACACCTGGTGGGAGCGGAAAAATGGCTATTTGACTGGCGAATCAAAGTTAACGAACTAAAATGCAAACACGTAATGTTCACACTTAACAGGCAAGACTGCCCTCCACTTACTCTAAACAACACAGTGGTTCCAAAAGAAAATGAAATAACATATCTGGGCGTACACCTCGATAGTCGTCTTACCTGGCGCAGCCACATCGAAGCCAAAAGAACACATTTAAAGCTCAAAGCCAGCAGCCTCCACTGGCTTATCAATAGCCGCTCACCCCTTAGCCTGGACTATAAGGTACTTCTATACAACACCGTTATGAAACCAATCTGGATGTATGGCTCTCAGTTGTGGGGGAATGCCAGTAACAGCTGCGTGGATATCACCGGGGAACCATCACCGGGGCACCGTTGTACGTTCGGAATGTAAACATTCACAGGGACCTTCCCATATCACTCGTCAGAGAAGAGATACAACAAAGTACTACAACAGGCTATCAGTATATCCAAATCATCTCGCGAGAGCCCTCACGCGAGTTTCCAGCAGTTCTCGTCTGCGCCGCAACGACCTTCCAATCCAGCGCTAATTATTAGGACCATGTAGCCTCTATTCAGTTAAAATTAAACTGTTAGATAATATATTATTTTAGGATTTACAATCATATAGTTAGACTCATAAAGAGATGATCCAATAAATAAAACCAAGCTTTAAAAAAAAAACATACGTAATATGGTTTTGGGTCAAGAATTGTGACAATTCTAGTGTCTGCCGTGAGACACCATTGGCGTTCCACATTGATATTCGTAGAGTCTGCATAGAATATTTAGACTGTTGTGCTACGAGCAGCTGTATTACCATGTTCTGGTTTCGAACAAGTGTTTGCATCGTCGTTTTCATGAATGACATAAGCTCCAAATTAATTGCTGGAGGGTAAGCATCATGGTTTCCGTTTTGCTATGTGGCAGTTCTGGGGCCTGTTGAGCGCTTTGTGAGTTTGGCTGAATTGGATTTTCCATTCCAGATCGTAGAGCATCGGCATAGGAGAAGCCGTTGCACTATGGTCCAGCCGACTTTTGTTGGCATAAATGAATAACTCACGAATGAAACAAGATTTTTCGATTTAGTTTTTTTTTATTGGATTAATATAACCCATAGGCAGTCGGAATCAAAAAAATTGTTGTGGCACCGCCTTTTTTGTATATATATATATTATTTTATTGAATTGAATGATATAAAATAAAAGCGTATAGATCCAAAAACAAAGGTAATTGTAATTTTAAATAAAATGTTAAGAAATTAGGGTTTTCGCATAAACAGCATTAATGGAGGGATCTTAAATAGATAAGTCTTCTTGACTTTCTAAGATCTTAAATGATAAAAGGATAATTGACCGACCACAAAGTGGTCAAACCTTTGAATCTTCGTTCTACACTTCAAAATTGAAGCCCAATTTAAAACTATCATCGAAATCTCCATCATTGCCAAAGTCTTCTTTCAAAAAGTTCAGGAGAAGTTTAATTTTTCATTTGCCTTTTTTTCTCAGATATATTCCCAATAGTGTGTCTATTAAAAAAGTTAAGAATTGCTTTCTCCTTAGATGCTTGAGTCTTCACTGACTTCCATATTGCAAAAAATTCTGATTTGTTGATCATGAGGTTATAAGCTACAAACGCAAATTCGTAAAAAAAATATGTCAATTCTGACTATATACAATCGAAAAAAATTAATCTATGACCTATAAAATGTTTCAAGGCTGGGTTAGGCTGGACTCACTTTCTACACCTTTTTAAAAACGTGATTTCTATGAAAATGTTCACTGTTGAGACGACTTACTGTAACAGATAACTACGAAGACACCACAATTTTTAACATTTCATTTTAATTATTAACATTTGTTTAATATAACATTTTAATTATGTGGTCTCGAAAATTTTTTAAATTTTTCAGTTAAAATTTTTTAAATATGACCAGCTAAGTTTAACTTCGGATTTCGCGAATGCGGCGCCATCTATGAAAATTTTTGGTATGCAACATTGATAGTCAGTCTTTTCCGAATACAATGCGATCAAAATCACTGCGTTATTTACTATTAAAAAATTGAATTAAATGTTAATAACATTCTTGGCGGCAAAGCCCTTTTTTTTTTTTAAGGCGGTTTTTATTTACGCGGCGGTAACATCGGGTTGGATTCCCGTTAATACAACTTGTAGGCCCTTGCTGCATTTCAGCTGGAACGTGTAATAGTTTTTCTGAGAATTGTCCAGATATTTGGACATGATTCGGTAGTGCTCTTCAATCTTGGTTTGCACTTTAGTTTCATGGATGTTCTTTGGTAAGCGGGACAACATGAAAGTTGTCACGAATTCGTAGTGCCCAATGGATGTAGAAAATGCTGTCTTATGTATGTCATCCGGATCCATCTCGATTTGATAAAACCCTTTAGGAAGATCTAAGCTTGTAAAAAACGTACATCCACCTAATTTGTCAAAAATCTCGTCAATATTGGGTATAGGAAAACGATCCTCGATTGTCTCTTTATTCAGTTTACGGTAGTCGATAACTAGCCGCCTCTTCTTGAGGCACTTCATTTGAGGCATCTGTCTTCTTCTAGACCACCCATAACGGACTATTATATGGAATATTAGATTATTCTTTGCTCGAGCATCTCGTCCATTTGTCTGTCAACCTCCTCAGTATGGATCTCAGGATAATTGTTAATGCTATGTTTGACTTCGTAAGTAAAGGTCAGATTTTGATAGTTTTTTTTGTATATTATTTCCTATAGAAGAGGCAATCATATTCATGAACAAGCTCTTCTAGCAAAGCTTTTGATTCCTGATTGATATCGATTTTTTGGGTTGAGTTATTAAAAGTTATAATTTTTTTAGTGACGATATTAATTATTAACTTTCTGTTAGAATATTCTATGACGCCATTTAAATCGATAAGAAGATTTCATCTTATTAGCCCATCGAAATATTGATGAAAATTATATTCGAGGAATTCACACCAATAGATTTTATACCCTTGCAGAGGGTATTATAATTTTGGTCAAAAGTGTGCAACGCAGTGAAGGAGACATCTCAGACCCTATAAAGTATATATATTCTTGATCAGGATCACCTCCTGAGTCAATATAAGCATGTCCGTCTGTCTGTCCGTCCGTCTGTCCGCCTGCCTGTTTCTACTCAAACTAGTCTCTCAGTTTTAAAGCTATCGTCTTCAAACTTTGCACACACCCTTCTTTCCTTTGCAGGCAGTATATAAGTCGGAACGGCCGGGATCGGTCGACTATATCCTATTGCTGCCATATAACTGATTGATCGCGAATACCATAACTTCGTTGTTTTTGAAGTTAGAAGATTGGAATATTCTATGGATTCTACTTTGGGCAAACTTATCCGATCTGCAAAATTTTAAGAGGATCTGCCGACTATATCCTATAGCTGCCATATAACTGATTGATCTGGAATGCCATAACTTCGTTGTTTTTGAAGTAAAAAGAATGGGCTTTTCTATGGATTCTACTTTGGGCAAACTAATTCGATCTGCCAAATTCCAGGATCGGTCGACTATATACGATCCGATATATATCTAATAATATAAGATGCACGTCGCCACCTAGCGGACTGCCACTCAACTGCAAGGGTATATCAATTTCGGCTCCGTCCGAATTTAGCTTTCCTTTCTTGTTTATATTAAATTCCTTAAATTATGAAAATCAACATTATTTTTTAAATTTCGTTTCCCAGAGCTCGTATTTTTATATCTGTTGCCACCTAGTGCCAAGACCTAACACCTTGGCACCGAATGCCATCATAACGCTTCACACCTAGTAATATGAATATAACTCATCAAATAATAATTTGATGCCGATCGACTGACCCAGTACTGAGTACAGACGGCGCCACCAGCAAACAGCATTGTCAACACCAGCGGAATCATGAAATATGAAACGCATGACCAAGTGGTCCGAGTCAGCAGTCAGAGTCAGCAGTTGACCGGGTTAACCGTTACGGAAGCACGTCGAGAACATTGACCTACTAACCCTAGACCTAGGCGTACTTTGTTCAAAAACACCTTTAGATATAGATATATTTAGCATCATATATAAGAGCGGTCAATCTGAAATAAAGGTAGTTGCGAATACAGAATCCATCGTCTCGTTACTCATTGCTAACTATAGCACTTAGACGTAGTCGCCTTCGAGCGCATTGCCATGAACGGACCATCGTAGGACCCTCGATACGTCACTTGCCGCTGAGTGTTGCTCCCGTAGAACGGACCGCCAACAGAACCGCTGATACGTAATCCTCCGAATACCGCTCCCGTACGCTCAAACCGTCGGGAGGAACCCCCTTGTACCTCCGTGTGATACCTCAGACCAAGGATCAACGGAGGAAGCTCCCTTCCCCACCACAGCTGAGGCGCGTCAAGAAACCTCCGGCCATCCCCGCATCTCAACCACTGCCTGGATCAATCAGGTAGTCTTTAGTCAGACGTTCTATAGGTTTTACTGCGACTCCGGGACCTATCGTTACTTTCGTGAGTTCAATTTCGACGTTAGTGGCCGCATAACGCCCTGCGTACGAACAATATCAACATTGGTTTTCCATTGGTTACAGACGTTTCGTTAATGATGCTGAACTTTACTCCAGTATCTATAACGAAAAGTAGTGCCCTATCGTGAGTTTTAATTTCTATATAAGGTAGTCTTGGATATAGGGTATCTTTATATAGGTAAGGGTTTTGACCCTTCCGATTAAAAATTTCCACTCGATTTATTAATTTGCATTGGTTCCAAAGAAAGTTTATTTGGCCCAGAGGACTGGCTGTTTCGGCTACTTGTTGGCATTTTTGAGCATGCGCTAGCTGATGAGACTTTTGCCTGTTTTTGGTTATCTTGAAACCTTGAGTTGGAACTTAATTTATTATTGCCAGGTTTGAAGTGGTTTTGCTGGCCCTTATTGTCGAATTGTCCACCTCAATCGAGAGTGCTACGAAGAACTTCGTGATGACAATCGTCTGGAACCCGATGGCTGCAACGTCAAATACCGTCCCGAGCATGGTCCGATGGGTGCTTGGGAGAAAACTCAGCGAGATGTTTACGCATAAAAATGTTTTCAAATGTATGCTTTCATGAGTTGCATATATCGGAAAAAAAAACATTAATTGCTTTTTTTTTTTTATAGCTTTGCTTTTATTTATTGAATCTACTTTTAATTTTGAGACTAACAATAAGTTGACGAATCTTAACATTAAAATTTAACTAACAGTATACTAAGACTGCATTCTGCATTCTATGTTACTTCGTTCGCTTGTGGGAGTAGAGTGTTGTTTAATGTTATCGCCGGGCAGTTTTGCCTGTTCAGAGTGAACGTAACATGCTTGCATTTTAGTTCGTTCACTTTAATTCGCCAATTTGACAGCAATTTTTCGACATCGACCATATGAAGAGCTAGCTGCGCAGTTGCTTCAATCGGGCATTTTGAGCGGCTAAGAATAGCTGTGTCATCGACAAACGTGGATGTTGTTAGACGTTTGCTTGTCGGGATATCTGCTGTGTAGAGGACATATAATATTGGCCCTTGCACGCTGCCTTGAGGAACTCCAGCTCCAACAGTGTAATCATCGGATATAGCGGTGTTGCACCTCACGACAAATTTTCTGTCGTGAAGGTAAGACTCTAAAATCTTGTGGGTGCTGTAGGGGAGCATTGTCTTGATCTTGTACATTAGACCTTCTAGCCAGACTCCATCGAATGCTTGAGAGACATCTAAAAATATGGCAGTACAGTACTCTCGTTTTTCGAACGCGTTCCGAATTTCGGATGTTATCCGGTTGACCTCCTCAATTGTTCCATGCTTTTCACGAAACCCAAATTGGTGTGACTAGATTCCTTCCTGGATTCTCAGATATGTGTTTATCCGAGTCATTAGGCATTTTTCAAAGAGTTTAGATAGGCAAGAGAGTAGGCTTATAGGTCTATATGACGTAGGGATAGTGCGGTCTTTTCCCGGCTTTGCTATCATTATTATAATTGACTTTTTCCATCTCACTGGAAGGTGGCTAAGTTTTGCGATGGCATTAAATAGCTGGGTGAGAGTGCAAAGGAGGCAGTATGGGAGCTCATTGATCATTTTGGGAGTTATGAGGTCGCAGCCCGGGGATTTTTTCGGATTCAATTGTCGTTTGATGATGTTAACGATTTCGTTTGGGCGAAACTCAATTGGCTCATGTTGAGGCTGGGGCTCATCTGATAGAGTCGGCAAAGTAAACGCATTGGTGGCAGGATTTGGTTGGAAGACATTTTTAAGGTGTTTGGCAAACGTGCTGGCTCTGTCTGCGTCGCTGCGCGCCCATCCGCCAGTGGAATTTCTAATTGGCATCACTGTTTCTTTCGGTGAACTCAGATTGGGTGAGCTCTCCATAGTGAGTGTTTTGTACTGTTAATTGACAGTTTCTCTATGTAGCGGCGGTGGACATACGTTTCTTCTTGCTGTAGAGCTTGATCAAGTTGACGTGAGGCATGTTTGAAGCGTTGCTTAGCAGATGGCGATCTGTAACATTGCCATTCTCGACGTAAGCGTCGCTTTTCGAGGACGAGCTGTTCGATTTGTAGATTTGTCTTCTTTTGAATGCATTGTGTGTTTATAGTTTGAGGTGTTGAAACTCGAGCTGCAGAGACGAGTACAGACTCCAGCGAATTAACAAAACTGTCTACGTTGGCTTCATCGCTGAGGTGAGGACTTAGCTCAATGTGTGAGCTGATGTGCTTTCTGTACTTAACCCAATTGGTTTTATGTGAGGTCAGTTTTGATGATTGATCCCATGTTCCTGGGTGTTGGGTAGAGTAAAAAGGACAGGCGAGTAATCAGATGAATGATCCGAATGGCATTCGGCCCTTATCAGATTTTTAGGAATGTTTTTGGTAATCGCAAAATCAATTAAATCATGAAGTTTCTTTGGGTCTGCCGGCCAGTATGTTGGTGTGCCAGAAGAAACATAGTCTAGCTTGTTCTTAGCTTTGATAATTGCATTATAGAGCTGCTTTCCTTTTGGGGTCACGAGACGAGATCCACAGTGTGTGTGCTTGGCATTGTAGTCTCCTCCTGCTATGAAGTGGTCTCCTAGTGAGTTGAAAAACTGCATAAACTCATCTTTGGCTATGGTGAAGCGTGGGGGGCAGTATACGGCAGCTAAAGTTAATTGCTTGCCAGTAATTAGGTGTATATTTATTGATGTGGCCTGTAGGTAGTTTTTTGCAAATTTCGTATGATAATGGTGCTTAATACGGCTTCTGATTAAAATTACAGTGCCGCCGAGTGCTTTACCATCTGGATGATTTGTTCCATAGAATGAATATCCTCGTAGTTGCAAATTGTATCTGTTCGTAAGATGTGTTTCTGAAAGCAGCATTACGTCGATTTGATTGTCTAGTAGGAATTGCGCTAACTCGAGTTTATGGTGCGAAACGCCGTTAACGTTCCACGTAGATATTCGTAGGGAAGTCATTATTTGGATTGTTGTGAAACCAGCATTTGTATTAATAGATTTTGGTTTCGCATTAGATCTTGCATAGTTGTACGCATAAACGACATGAACTCCGTAAGGCTTTGTTGTAGACTGCATATCATAGCTTCAAAATTACTTTTTGGCTGCTCCGGCGGTTGATGCTGCTGAGCCGTGTTCAGTTCTTGGTGTGCTGATTGCGGGAGTGTGCTTTTTGAGGCTGGGGTAGCCAGTCCTGATTTTAAAGCGCTTGCGTATGTGACATTTTTGTCAGAGTTTATAGGTCCTAGTGAGGATATGGCAGCAGTCGAGAAGAAGACTTCAGGGTTTGACCTGGAGGCTATGAGCTGATTATTTTGGGTGCGGGCAGTAAATCCCTTCTGGTGGATGCGACTTTTCAGCTCCTTATAAGCTGGGCAACCTCTATAGTTAGCAGTGTGATTTCCACCGCAGTTGCCGCACTTTATCGAGTTTTGGTCATCTTTGCTCGCTGGGCAGTGTGCGGAGTCATGAAGCTCACCACAAACTACACATACTGGGCGCAGCTTACAGTAAGACCTTGTATGGCCATATTCTTGGCAGTTTGCACATTGTACCGGGCCATTGCGTTTGTGCGGCTCCTCAACTGTAATTCTGCGGTGCAGCAGGAACTGAAGATTGTATACAGGGTGTACTTCATATTTCTTTAGGGGCTTAATTTGTGGTTCGAGCTCAACCTTAAAGAGTGGCTGCGGCTTTCTATCCCTGTTAGGGACTCTCTTCTCTTGTAGCGCCTTTGTTATCTCTGCAGGCGATACTTCGGGCTCTATGCCCTTAAGTACGACTTGCAAGCCCTTGCTGCTTTTTAGCTGATACATGTAGAAGTTCTTTTTTTTGAAGGTGAGGTATTTCGATAATACTCTGTAATTATCTCCAGACTTCGTTATAACTTTTGTTTCCTGGATGTTGCCCTTTACGAGTGGTATTATGTGGAAGTTGTCCTTGCCAATGAGCTCTATGATTTTGTTGACAAGAACGTTGGAACTTTTTCTCGTATGTAAATTGGCGGGGGCTTAGGCTTCTTTTCTCGAATTCTGTAGATTCGGCGTCATTCTCATAGTCTGCCACGATTTTAAAACGGTTTGAGTTCGTGGGCGTTTCTATTGCGGCTATGTTAGCATTGTCACGGGTTATTTTGCGTTGAGAGTTAAGGGGGCTCAGCTTCCTTTTGATTTGGATGTAGCGATCCATTCCAGTCTGCACAGCCGGCTTAATATTTTTTTTGTTTTTGTTCTCTTTTTCGGGCAGCACAGCGGCAGAAGTATCAATGTTTGCGCTGCTAGCTGATGACGTCGTTAAACGCGATGTCGCTACAGTTGCGGTTGTTGTTGTTGTTGTTCGAGTTTTAAATGTTATGTTTTATATTAATTAATTAATTAATCATTATAAGCATTAGCGATTTCATCGCTGTAAGCGTCTTTTCGCGTTGTTGTTGATTTACGAAACCAGTCACTGCACTTTTTTGATATTATTGAATACTTTTCCTGGAGCAAAATAATTACACGTCTGCATGCGACGACGATTCGCGAAATATTTTAACATTAATTGCTGACCATAAAGCCTGCCTTACGGAAGAAAGGAATTATATGGGATTTAAATGGAGACTTAAAACTGGCAAAGACCGCAAAATTGCTTCATCATATAGACCAATTAGTTTACTAACGTGTCTATCAAAACTCTTCCAAATATGCCTTGGCACATATTACCCTATATCTCAGAACACACAACAAAATCCCGACTCATCAATTCGGTTTTCGAGAAAAACATTCAACTGCACTGCGATATTTCTCGACGTGTCACAAGCTTTCGCAGCGTGTTAGGACCAACACTCTACCTTATCTACACTGCGGACATTCCAACGAGCATGCAACTAACCACATCCACTTTTGCTGATGACACAGCGATCCTAAGCTGCTCGAGATTCCCCAAGCAACCAACGGCGCAACTTGCGAAACACCTGGTGGGAGCGGAAAAATGGCTATTTGACTGGCGAATCAAAGTTAACGAACTAAAATGCAAACACGTAATGTTCACACTTAACAGGCAAGACTGCCCTCCACTTACTCTAAACAACACAGTGGTTCCAAAAGAAAATGAAGTAACATATCTGGGCGTACACCTCGATAGTCGTCTTACCTGGCGCAGCCACATCGAAGCCAAAAGAACACATTTAAAGCTCAAAGCCAGCAGCCTCCACTGGCTTATCAATAGCCGCTCACCCCTTAGCCTGGACTATAAGGTACTTCTATACAACACCGTTATGAAACCAATCTGGATGTATGGCTCTCAGTTGTGGGGGAATGCCAGTAACAGCTGCGTGGATATCACCGGGGAACCATCACCGGGGCACCGTTGTACGTTCGGAATGTAAACATTCACAGGGACCTTCCCATATCACTCGTCAGAGAAGAGATACAACAAAGTACTACAACAGGCTATCAGTATATCCAAATCATCTCGCGAGAGCCCTCACGCGAGTTTCCAGCAGTTCTCGTCTGCGCCGCAACGACCTTCCAATCCAGCGCTAATTATTAGGACCATGTAGCCTCTATTCAGTTAAAATTAAACTGTTAGATAATATATTATTTTAGGATTTACAATCATATAGTTAGACTCATAAAGAGATGATCCAATAAATAAAACCAAGCTTTAAAAAAAAAAACATACGTAATATGGTTTTGGGTCAAGAATTGTGACAATTCTAGTGTCTGCCGTGAGACACCATTGGCGTTCCACATTGATATTCGTAGAGTCTGCATAGAATATTTAGACTGTTGTGCTACGAGCAGCTGTATTACCATGTTCTGGTTTCGAACAAGTGTTTGCATCGTCGTTTTCATGAATGACATAAGCTCCAAATTAATTGCTGGAGGGTAAGCATCATGGTTTCCGTTTTGCTATGTGGCAGTTCTGGGGCCTGTTGAGCGCTTTGTGAGTTTGGCTGAATTGGATTTTCCATTCCAGATCGTAGAGCATCGGCATAGGAGAAGCCGTTGCACTATGGTCCAGCCGACTTTTGTTGGCATAAATGAATAACTCACGAATGAAACAAGATTTTTCGATTTAGTTTTTTTTTATTGGATTAATATAACCCATAGGCAGTCGGAATCAAAAAAATTGTTGTGGCACCGCCTTTTTTGTATATATATATATTATTTTATTGAATTGAATGATATAAAATAAAAGCGTATAGATCCAAAAACAAAGGTAATTGTAATTTTAAATAAAATGTTAAGAAATTAGGGTTTTCGCATAAACAGCATTAATGGAGGGATCTTAAATAGATAAGTCTTCTTGACTTTCTAAGATCGTAAATGATAAAAGGATAATTGACCGACCACAAAGTGGTCAAACCTTTGAATCTTCGTTCTACACTTCAAAATTGAAGCCCAATTTAAAACTATCATCGAAATCTCCATCATTGCCAAAGTCTTCTTTCAAAAGTTCAGGAGAAGTTTAATTTTTCATTTGCCTTTTTTTCTCAGATATATTCCCAATAGTGTGTCTATTAAAAAAGTTAAGAATTGCTTTCTCCTTAGATGCTTGAGTCTTCACTGACTTCCATATTGCAAAAATTCTGATTTGTTGATCATGAGGTTATAAGCTACAAACGCAAATTCGTAAAAAAAATATGTCAATTCTGACTATATACAATCGAAAAAAATTAATCTATGACCTATAAAATGTTTCAAGGCTGGGTTAGGCTGGACTCACTTTCTACACCTTTTTAAAAACGTGATTTCTATGAAAATGTTCACTGTTGAGACGACTTACTGTAACAGATAACTACGAAGACACCACAATTTTTAACATTTCATTTTAATTATTAACATTTGTTTAATATAACATTTTAATTATGTGGTCTCGAAAATTTTTTAAATTTTTCAGTTAAAATTTTTTAAATATGACCAGCTAAGTTTAACTTCGGATTTCGCGAATGCGGCGCCATCTATGAAAATTTTTGGTATGCAACATTGATAGTCAGTCTTTTCCGAATACAATGCGATCAAAATCACTGCGTTATTTACTATTAAAAAATTGAATTAAATGTTAATAACATTCTTGGCGGCAAAGCCCTTTTTTTTTTAAGGCGGTTTTTATTTACGCGGCGGTAACATCGGGTTGGATTCCCGTTAATACAACTTGTAGGCCCTTGCTGCATTTCAGCTGGAACGTGTAATAGTTTTTCTGAGAATTGTCCAGATATTTGGACATGATTCGGTAGTGCTCTTCAATCTTGGTTTGCACTTTAGTTTCATGGATGTTCTTTGGTAAGCGGGACAACATGAAAGTTGTCACGAATTCGTAGTGCCCAATGGATGTAGAAAATGCTGTCTTATGTATGTCATCCGGATCCATCTCGATTTGATAAAACCCTTTAGGAAGATCTAAGCTTGTAAAAAACGTACATCCACCTAATTTGTCAAAAATCTCGTCAATATTGGGTATAGGAAAACGATCCTCGATTGTCTCTTTATTCAGTTTACGGTAGTCGATAACTAGCCGCCTCTTCTTGAGGCACTTCATTTGAGGCATCTGTCTTCTTCTAGACCACCCATAACGGACTATTATATGGAATATTAGATTATTCTTTGCTCGAGCATCTCGTCCATTTGTCTGTCAACCTCCTCAGTATGGATCTCAGGATAATTGTTAATGCTATGTTTGACTTCGTAAGTAAAGGTCAGATTTTGATAGTTTTTTTTGTATATTATTTCCTATAGAAGAGGCAATCATATTCATGAACAAGCTCTTCTAGCAAAGCTTTTGATTCCTGATTGATATCGATTTTTTGGGTTGAGTTATTAAAAGTTATAATTTTTTTAGTGACGATATTAATTATTAACTTTCTGTTAGAATATTCTATGACGCCATTTAAATCGATAAGAAGATTTCATCTTATTAGCCCATCGAAATATTGATGAAAATTATATTCGAGGAATTCACACCAATAGATTTTATACCCTTGCAGAGGGTATTATAATTTTGGTCAAAAGTGTGCAACGCAGTGAAGGAGACATCTCAGACCCTATAAAGTATATATATTCTTGATCAGGATCACCTCCTGAGTCAATATAAGCATGTCCGTCTGTCTGTCCGTCCGTCTGTCCGCCTGCCTGTTTCTACTCAAACTAGTCTCTCAGTTTTAAAGCTATCGTCTTCAAACTTTGCACACACCCTTCTTTGCAGGCAGTATATAAGTCGGAACGGCCGGGATCGGTCGACTATATCCTATTTCTGCCATATAACTGATTGATCGCGAATACCATAACTTCGTTGTTTTTGAAGTTAGAAGATTGGAATATTCTATGGATTCTACTTTGGGCAAACTTATCCGATCTGCAAAATTTTAAGAGGATCTGCCGACTATATCCTATAACTGCCATATAACTGATTGATCTGGAATGCCATAACTTCGTTGTTTTTGAAGTAAAAAGAATGGGCTTTTCTATGGATTCTACTTTGGGCAAACTAATTCGATCTGCCAAATTTCAGGATCGGTCGACTATATACGATCCGATATATATCTAATAATATAAGATGCACGTCGCCACCTAGCGGACTGCCACTCAACTGCAAGGGTATATCAATTTCGGCTCCGTCCGAATTTAGCTTTCCTTTCTTGTTTATATTAAATTCCTTAAATTATGAAAATCAACATTATTTTTTTAAATTTCGTTTCCCAGAGCTCGTATTTTTATATCTGTTGCCACCTAGTGCCAAGACCTAACACCTTGGCACCGAATGCCATCATAACGCTTCACACCTAGTAATATGAATATAACTAATCAAATAATAATTTGATGCCGATCGACTGACCCAGTACTGAGTACAGACGGCGCCACCAGCAAACAGCATTGTCAACACCAGCGGAATCATGAAATATGAAACGCATGACCAAGTGGTCCGAGTCAGCAGTCAGAGTCAGCAGTTGACCGGGTTAACCGTTACGGAAGCACGTCGAGAACATTGACCTACTAACCCTAGACCTAGGCGTACTTTGTTCAAAAACACCTTTAGATATAGATATATTTAGCATCATATATAAGAGCGGTCAATCTGAAATAAAGGTAGTTGCGAATACAGAATCCATCGTCTCGTTACTCATTGCTAACTATAGCACTTAGACGTAGTCGCCTTCGAGCGCATTGCCATGAACGGACCATCGTAGGACCCTCGATACGTCACTTGCCGCTGAGTGTTGCTCCCGTAGAACGGACCGCCAACAGAACCGCTGATACGTAATCCTCCGAATACCGCTCCCGTACGCTCAAACCGTCGGGAGGAACCCCCTTGAACCTACGTGTGATACCTCAGACCAAGGATCAACGGAGGAAGCTCCCTTCCCCACCACAGCTGAGGCGCGTCAAGAAACCCCCGGCCATCCCCGCATCTCAACCACTGCCTGGATCAATCAGGTAGTCTTTAGTCAGACGTTCTATAGGTTTTACTGCGACTCCGGGACCTATCGTTACTTTCGTGAGTTCAATTTCGACGTTAGTGGCCGCATAACGCCCTGCGTACGAACAATATCAACATTGGTTTTCCATTGGTTACAGACGTTTCGTTAATGATGCTGAACTCTACTCCAGTATCTATAACGAAAAGTAGTGCCCTATCGTGAGTTTTAATTTTTATATAAGGTAGTCTTGGATATAGGGTATTTCTATATAAGGTAGGGTTTTGACCCTTCCGATTGCAAATTTCCACTCGATTTATTAATTTGCATTGGTTCCAAAGAAAGTTTATTTGGCCCAGAGGACTGGCTGTTTCGGCTACTTGTTGGCATTTTTGAGCATGCGCTAGCCGATGAGACTTTTTCCTGTTTTTGGTTATCTTGAAACCTTGAGTTGGAACTTAATTTATTATTGCCAGGTTTGAAGTGGTTTTGCTGGCCCTTATTCGAATTGTCCGCCTGAGGTACAAGTTGGTCATTAGAATTTTGATTATCATCACTGAAATTTGACCTATAGTTTGGTTTACTATTTTTATAACCTTTCCAGAATTGTCCGTAAAACGTATAATTCTGATGCCTAGCATCCTCGATGATTTTATAGGGCTCATCTAGTGTTTCGGGGTTTCTAGCGAAAATCTTAGTCTTAGTCGGCTCTGGCAGATTGTCTCTAAATACTCGGAAGCAAATTCTGTTCACTTCACCTGTGCTGTATGTCTCATCGTTGTGTGTTAGTATACGATTATTATTGCAACATCGTTAATTTTATCATAATATTGTTCTATTATACCATCTTCCCAACATTTTAAGCATGCCCATTAAGGTATCGCTGTTTTCTTTTTCTCCGAAATTTTTCAGCAGAATTTCTTTTTATCCTAATGTTCGATTTTACCGTACCTGTGAATAATAATTTATGTTTTATGCTTTGGAACCACGGTATGTCAATTGTTGCTTTGCACCGATCGCCTTGATCACAGTTTCCAGTCATAGCGGTAAGAAAAGCTTTTAACTTACCTTCTCGACGTTCTTCTTAGTTTTTCGTCCTTCCTTGTTATCTTACCCTGCGTGTTACGTGTTTTTAGCACGTGTGCGCTAAGTATTTAGCGATATCCAATACCATGTTTTTTCTGTGTTAATGAAAAATATAGAACTGAAGCACCCAATTTAAGAGTTTATAGTTGTCGATATTAGGAATCTGTAATTTTATGTTTAAAATCCTCGTCGGCTGTTTAGTGTTGGATGCCAACTTTCTCAGTTGGTACAGAAACGCTCTCGTGACACTTGTATTTTGTGGTTTAAATATTACACGCGGGATAATATTTATAATATAATTAATAACTTTATTAATTTTCAGCTTAAGACTATCTAATAATGCAAGCTTTCGAAAATGTAAAGTTCTGGGAGGTAAAAGCTCATTTATACAGCATGTGTACATACATATAGAATTGCAGTGTGTATGCATGTAAGTATATATGACAATATATATCGGATCGTATATAGTCAACCGATCCTTATGAAGTTCGGCAGATCGGGGTAGTTTGCCCAAAGAAAAATCCACAGAAAGTCCCATTTTCCTAACTCAAAATCCAAAAAGTTATGGCATTACCGATCAATCTTTTGGCAGGCAGATATAGTCGGCCGATTCTTATGAAATTTGGCATAACGAAATATTTTGCCAAAGATGCAATCCAGAGAAAGTCCCATCTTTGTGACTTAAAAAACAACAAAGTTACGGCATTCCCGATCAATCAGTTATATGGGATCTATAGGATATAGTCGGCCGATCCCAGCCGTTCCGACTTATAGACTGCCAGCAAAGGAAAGAAAACATGCTCATATCGATTCAGAAGGTGATCCTGATCAAGAATATATATACTTTATAGGGTCGGAGATGTCTCCTTCACTGCGTTGCACGCTTTTTACCTAAATTATAATACCCTCTGCAAGCGTATAAAAACGACGGCTTGCATGAGTTTCAGATAAGCATTGTGGAAGATCGAAGAGATTTCAAGTAGATTATGTAGTGATAATACTGGAAATTATGCTTTTGCAATGATGTTGCAGTTGAGGTGAGGGCTAGATCGATAAAATGACATGAGTTTACATTTCGCTCCATTAAGCTTTAGGTCATTTGCTAAACACCAATTTTGAAATTTATCAAAATCGGGTTGAAGTCTAGATAGAGCGCTAGTAAATCTATATTGAAGACAAAGCTTAACATCGTCAGCGTACATAAGTACTAGTGAGTCAGTTAAGGCAAGAGGCAAGTCATTAATAAACAAAGTAAAAAGTATGGGTCCAAGATGGCTTCCTTCGCGGTAGTTTTTCGCGCGGTTTCCATTGCGTACATACAGCTCACCTCCCGTCCAACCGACCGAGGGACGCTGTCGCATAACATACGGCGGGGATAGATCCGAGAGAGTAAAAGAGAGGCATAGGAGTATGAAATCACGAGGAAGAGTGTTGCAAAGATAAGGCGTTTAGTATAATGGATTTAAGATTATTAGTAGAGCAAAGGCACAAAACGTGGTAGAGACCATTGTAGTCCGAACATAGTACCCTCAACGGATCGTGTTGGGCATATGTCGAGCTACAATGGCTAAGGAGTAGAGGACGAAAGTTTCTAGTCCTTCTACTGGGAACGTTGAAATTTAAGCGTGTTAATAAATGTCGGCTGTCTACATTACCATTAATAAGATTAAATAGAAACATGACACCCAGCATCGTTCTACGGTTTGTTAATGATGGTAAGTTGATTAATAACAGTCTACTGTGATAAGACGGGAGGAGAAGCTTTGCATCCCAATTTAGTCGCCTAAGTGCGAAGGAATTTTTTTGTACGGATTCTATGTGATCTCGGTGCACTCCGTATTGTGGACTCCAGACAGTACGTAGTACGTAGCCTGGTGAGGGCTAAATCGATAAAATGACATGAGTTTACATTTCGATCCATTAAGCTTTAGGTCATTTGCTAAACACCAATTTGAAATTTATCAAAATAGGATTGAAGTCTAGATTGGGCGCTAGTAAATCTATATTGAAGACAAAGCTTAACATCGTCAGCGTACATAAGTACTAGTGAGTCAGTTAAGGCAAGGGGCAAGTCATTAATAAACAAAGTAAAAAGTATGGGTCCAAGATGGCTTCCTTGAGGCACCCCAGATGTGACGCGGACTGTACGCGAGGTAACATCTTTAAAAAAGACACGCTGGGTTCTTTCAGATAAGTAGCTCGAGATCCAGATAAGAAGATCAGTTGGAAATCCCAAAAGACTGAGTTTGCTTATAAAAAGCGAATGGTTAACAGAGTCAAATGCTTTACTGAAGTCAGTGTAAATGACGTCTGTTTGTAAGCCATTCCGGAACCCATCCGTGACAAAAGATGTTAGCTCCAATAAGTTGGTGGTGGTGGAGCGGCGCTTCATAAAGCCATGTTGGCACGGGGATATTATTGAACTACATAGGTGTTGCAAATGTGGAGTGATAAGTTTTTCAAAAAGCTTTGGAACTGCTGAAAATTAAGAGATGCCTCTATAATTTGAAGCATCAGATTTTTTTCCCTTTTTTATGCAGAGGGATAATGTAGGATTCCTTCCACATAAGGGGAAAAATCTAGTTCTCCAGCGATAGATTTAACAGTTTAAGGAGCGGTTTGCACAGAGCCACCGCAGTTCTTCAGAACACAGCCTGGTACTCCATCGGGCCTGGCGAATACACGGGAAGAAGATCCGCTAACACACCACTTTGATCAAAAAATGGGCAAAAAATAAGGTTTGCTGATTGGATATTATAAGTGTAAGGCTGAGCTGGAATGGTGCTATGTGAATACGTTGTTTGAAAAAATTTTGCAAAGTGTGATAAATTTATTAAAAGCAATGTTAATATCTTCTCATGCCAGAAAATCGGACCAATCAAATTCAAGAATGTACTTGTTTAGTTTCATAATGTCAGCCTTACGGAAAGAAACAAACTTTTTGAGATTTAAGTTTAGACTTAAGGTCAATTAAGCTATTGTTTTCGATTAAAACTTCAAGAGTGGGATGATACGGATCCTCAGGGTTAGAAAGGGGCAAAGTTCTGGAAAGAGCAATTCCATCAGGATCAGAAACGAAACACAAGTCTAGCAGCCGACCTAAGGAATTTCTAACGTGTTTAATTTTCCCGAGTGACATGTCGAACATACCCGCAGGTAAGTCGTGGTGCGAGTTAAGCAGTAAGGACGGTGAATTCTCAACATTGGACCACATAAGATTTGGTATATTGAAGTCCCCCAGAGCTACCAGCTGGTCATCATCAGACAAACGATCAGAAACGAGACGAATAGCGGACAAATGTTGCCAGTATGTGGGCGGTTCCGACGAAGGTGGTATGTAAGAACAGGTAACGTATAAGATTAACCGGACAAAGTGATTTTAACGCAAAGAAATTCTATGTCACCTCTTGTGATTTTACCTCTTCAGAAGCGAATTTAGAGTCTACAAAAATTAGGACTCCTCCTCCCCTTTGCAGTGTTCTATCACGTCTAAAAGTGGTGTACTTACTTGGAAAAACTTCGGAGCTAAAGATCTCCTGCTTTAACCAAGATTCTGTAAAGACTATAATGTGAGATGCAAAGGAAGAACTATCAGAATAAAGTTTGGACAGTTTACTACGTAGCCCTCTAGTATTCTGATAGGTAAGTGTTAGTGAAGAAATTAGTTTTTTGGAGGTGAGGAAGAAGAGGTGGAAGGTTGGTCAGTGGCTCTAACATGTGGGAGTTTCACTCCCACAGGCTTGGTAATTTTTTTCTTCACCGTACTTGGCTGATGTTCTTGGACGAAAATGTTCTCTGGCCAAAAACTGGCGGAACAGATCGTCTTGAACATCTGCACGGGCACACGTATTTTGAAGAATGACGTGTGCCTGGTGTAAGTATATTTAAATTTAGTAATGTCTGCCACCTTTATGTCGGCTTTTGTTTTGGCTTTGATATAAGCCGAGATATCTATCTCAGAAGTATCAGGGCCAAGCCGATAAACAAATATGTGTTTCGATGGCGGGATCACCTGCAAGGGTTTTGGTGCCGCCGTAACTAATACTGCAGCATCAGTTCGTACCGGGGGTCCGGACGGTTGAATACCCTGTTCGGTGACTCTTAAAGGGGTTTGAATTATTGGATCTGGTGGTATCACTTGGAGTGATGCCACAGACGACAAATCAGACAATTGCTCATTAATTCTGAGAAATTCGAAAGCCGAATTTTTCTCAGCACCAGCCCTTGGGGTGGCCAGAGATATAAGCGGCAGCATAATTGCCGGCTGAGTAGGCTGAAGTTTATTCGCCACAAGTACATCACTAACAGCGGATTTCTTACGCTTTAGAGACACATTTCATAGTTGAAGACTACTAAACTGTGTATCGAACGCACAGAGTTGGTCATTGATTTTACGAAAACCGCTAATCAACTCTTTAAATCCACTTTTAGTCTGTCTCATGAACGATCTCATTTCGTCCTGAACAGCACGACAGCTATCACAGCAGAAGTGGAGGCCAGACCTACGTGAAATGGCATCCGATATTGGGGCCGTGAACCCGGCACACTTAGCGTGCAAAACGTTATCACAGAGCCAGCAACGGATGGTAGGCTGGGATGAGGAGATTTTCTTATTACGAATAGGTTGATTGAAAATGAATAGGTTGATTGAAAAAATAAAGCAAGGAGATTAGTAGTAGCAATAAGAATCGAAAATATTTTTAGAGGTAAGGTAAGGACGAATGACTGGATTTACATTTCATATTGACAAACGAATAGAAGGAGCTTGAATCATTTTGAAAGATTACCTTTCAATTCGCAATATAACGTTCATAAAGTTGATTGTTAAGAAAATAAATTACGAATATAAACAAAGATTGTCTGATGAAACTAATATCCTGACTTAAGAAAGATTTTGTGAGCTCTTGCTTTCCTTGTCTTGACTTAGTAAACATAAATAGAATAATAAAAAAAATTGCAAAGAGCATTATAAGCCGTTTTTCTGAAACGTTTGGTACGAGGCTGATTAATACAGGATGGTGTAAGTCGCTAGGAAGCGAAGCGTTTTTTGGGAATCGTTATTCTTCTTACTTAAAAAACAACGAAGTTATGCCATTTCCGATCAATATGTTATATGGCAGCTATAGGATATAGTCAACCGATCCCGACCGTTCCGACTTATATACTGCCTGCAAAGAAAGGGTGTGTGCAAAGTTTGAAGACGATAGCTTTAAAACTGATAGACTAGTTTGCGTAGAAACAGACAGACGGACATGCTTATATCAACTCAGGAGGTGATCCTGATCAAGAATATATGTACTTTATAGGGTCGGAGATGTCTCCATCACTGCGTTGCACTCTTTTGACCAAAATTATAATACCCTCTGCAAGTATGAAGAAGCACTTTTAGTTATATCTTAAAACTAAACTTACAGCTTTAGCTACTTTATTAGGAGCAACCTTAAGATGGTTTAAGATGTGCCCACCACCAGCAAATTTAATATGTGAGCAGTATTCCAAACCAGCAGGAGAGGTAAGAGTCTCCGGTAATGGATCCTTTAAGCTCGCATTTTTTAGCAGTGAAATTAGGCTCATTATTGACGGAGATATGTCTACTGTAGTGAGAGGAAGATATCTTTAGTTGAGAACTCTGTGGTAGAGAGGCACGTTCTTATCAGCCAAGTCTAAAAATATACGTAACAAAATGGGCATGCGAGTAAGGGCACCGTAGACGCTGTGACAAATACCAACTTCAGAGTAACACCGATTGTAACGAACTGTTTTTACCAGTTGGTGCTCGCAACAAATGCCACGGCTAGCTCACAGAGGTTATGGGTCGTTCCACCGAATTCATCCTGTCGTCGGCGCTGTTCCTGTAGTCGGCGTTGCTCCTGTCGTCGGCGCTGCTCCTGTCTTCGGCGCTGCTCCTGTCGTCGTTGCTCTCGTGGTCGCTGCTCCTATCCTGTGGACGCTGTTGCTGCTCCTGTGGTCGCTGCTTCTCTTTATATATCGCGTGGATCGTCGTCCTCCAAGGAAACTTTCTCGCTTGAATGTTAGACATACCCACGGGGGTCTTTCACTCATCTCTTCCAGCTTCCCTAGAAGACTCGGCCCCCGATTCGTTCTAGTGGCCCTCCTTGTATAGCGCCTGAGGTGCCCGTTAATCCTTGCCAATCTCACGTCCTGCCATTTATCCTGCCATATCCAATTCCGCTTCTAACAATACACAGCTGCGCTGTCATGGGCCGCTTTGTTTCCCGCCGTTTCGCCGAAAGTCCGGTCAAAGACTCGGCTGATGAATCCTCGTCATATACATATTTTTTTTTGTTTTATATGTTCATTTTACAGTTCAGATTTGATTGGATTTTATTTAGTTGGAGCAGCAATGGTGCCGCTCCAACGATCGAGGTGTGTCTCTCCCCTTTTACAATATTCTTTAAGTCTAATTAAGGCTAAGTCTCATAGCTGCGCTGCTCGCAGGCGGCGGCAGAGAGACGGCTATGTATCTATATACTTATGTATATTGCTATGCGCTCTCAAGTGATGGCGCGAAGGGTATGCATATGCTGTCCGTTCGTTGCAGTTATGCCGACGCTAGCACTTCCCGTGTGTGGGCTAAGCCATAACGATCGGATCATATTTCGGCCACTTAGGGTTTATGACCGGGTCTTTGAAATATGTAAACACTGCAACAAAGTGTTACAGTGCGTACTCTTTAAGTATTGTCGGTACAGTGGGTATTCAATATATGTGCATACTAAATCTCCCTCCTTTTGAATAATAACGTAATATAATGAAGTTATTTTTATAATAAAAATTTCTAATTAATACATTCTCTTTTCTTTTTATTTGTTTTTGTATTATCTTATTAGAATTAAAGAAAATGAAATTATTAAAAGAATATGTTTATTTATTTATTTATGTATGTGTGTCTTTGTATGGCCATACTAAGTGCAATTTATGAAATAAAGATTTTTAATCTATCCTTACGAACTGTTTGTTTCCTATGTTTATTATTTGTTATTATAATGTTATCTCTATCTCCTATTTCCGTTACTATATACGGACCTGTATATTTAGGATCTAACTTATGACCTGTCTCGTTTTTTAATAAAACTTGGTCACCTACTGATATATCTATATCCCTTACTTTATGATCATATAGAATTTTATTTTTATTCTTATTTGCTTCTAACATAACTCTAGCTCTTTTATAGGCTTTTTCTAATCTATACTTACTCTCCTTACCATAGTCATCTATATTATATAGTGCTTCTATACTATCTATGCTATTAAAATGTTTCGGTAAATTACTTGTTTTACCGAATACTAGCTCATATGGACAATAAGTATGTGCCATAGAGGGGGTCGTGTTGAAACAAAAGACAAAATATTGAAGCCATACGTCCCAATCAGTTTTATCAACCGATATGTAAGATCGTATGTACTCATTGAAAGTTCTATGACTTCTTTCTATTGTTTCAACTGTCTGGTGGTGGTGTGCTGTGGATGTAATATTTTCAATCTTTAAATATTTGCACAAATCGTCTATAATTGAATTTTTATATTCTGTTCCCATGTCCGTAATGAACGTCTTCATTGGACCGTACTTCAGGATAAAAGATACACATATTGCTTTAGCGACAGTATTAGCATTTTTATTCGGAACAGGTATGGCAACTAAATACTTAGTTAAATTACATATTAAAGTGACTGCATACTCATTGCCATTTTCTGATTTTGGCAGTGGACCAATAGTGTCCACTATCACTCTGTCAAAAGAATTTATTCGTGTGTCTGTAATTGTTAAAGGGGTCTTTGTGTGTTTAGTTATTTTGGCTTTCTGGCATTTTTGACATTATCTTATGTACTCAGTTATATCTTTAGACATGCCATTCCAGTAATAGTGTCTTTTTACTTCGGCCAAAGTTTTTGATATGCCAGTATGACCTCCTTGAATTGGATCATCATGAAATGTAGACAAAATTGCTTCTTTTTCTTTTAAATTTGTTATTTGGTGTTGGTAGCGCTACTCTTAATGTTTTCAAGATTTTATTGTCCATTAAATTGAAATTATCTATTGATCTAAGTCAATAACTCCTGATCATAAACGATGGGGCGGTTGAGAGTGGACATTATATTTTTATTGTTCTCGTCAGTTCTGCTGTCTAATTGGTACTGGCCAAAAATTACTGATTTGCCATTTGTGGAACGTACATATATATATGTGTGTGTGTATACATGATGTGGAGTCTAAAGCTAATGAATACATAAAATACAGAGATGACAATATGGGCTAAATTATAAGTTAGGCTTCGATAGTTCCTAAACATCCCGGGCCACCCTGAAACACGGTTTCTGAACGGGGTAGTTCTGCAATTTTTGTTATTGGCCGGGTCAATTCTCCCGCTGCCATCTTGAGCCATCTTGATGCTGGTGGTGTGTTGGACTCTTTGACGAGCACAACACTGCCGATTGAAATGTTGGGTGTTGTCGCGGTCCACTTAGGACGCTGCTGCAGACTTGTCAAATACTCCTGGTGCCATTGTGTCCAGAAGCCTTGGTACATAGATTGGAATGTGGAAACAGGAATGTGGCCAAGATCCGCCTCTGGGATCGTCGTGAATGTTCTGCCAATAAGAAAATGGGCTGGTGATAGATAGTTGTCATCTGTATCTGAGGTATAGCATAAGGGTCGTGAGTTGACGACAGCACTGATATGCGCAAGCAAGGTGCGCATTTGTTCATACGTGAGTGTGGTGTTTCCGATTACTCGTCGAAGATGCAGTTTTACGCATCGAACTGCTGACTTCCATTTTCCTCACCAATGAGGGGCACGTGGTGGGATGAATGTCCATTGTATCCCTTCGTCTGCAAGAGTATTCACGATGTGATCCTGGTGTTGTGGTGAGCTTAAGAGTTGCTGCATTTCATCGAGGGATCGCTTCCCTCCGATGAAATTTGTACCGTTGTCGCTGTACATGCGGTTGCATTTGCCTCGTATAGAGAAAAATCTTCGCAATGCCGCCAGAAATGTTTCTGTGGATAGGTCCGTTGCGAGTTCTAGGTGAATCGCCGAAGAGACCATACAAACGAATAAGCATATATATCCCTTGCCTATTAGTGGTTTGCGCACCTTCGCATCCTTCAGAAGAATGGGTCCTGCGTAGTCGCATCCAGTGTTGACGAATGGAAGTGCCTTCGTGATACGTATGCTGGGTAGATCTGCCATACGTTGATGCATTGTGTGTTGCCTTTGCCGAAAGCAAGCCAGGCAGTTGTGCGTGATTTTGCGTATCAAATTTCGGGCTCCGAAAATCCAATACCTTTGTCGGACCATAACGAAGAGAGATGAGACTCCAGGGTGAAGGTTGAAGCGATGCTCATGGACTATGAGCAAATAAGTGATCCGATGATTCTTTGGGAGCAAAATGAGATGTTTTGCCTCTGCTGACAACTGTGAATGTAGTATTCGTCCGCCCACTCTGAGCAGGTCGTCCTTGTCGATGATTGGTGAGAGCTTTACCAATTGAGATTTGTTCCCCAGAGCCTTGTTAGTGCGTAGCAACTGGAGTTCTGGTTGAAAAACAGCTTGTGCGTGTTGCAGCCATCGAATCGTGGCCACCTTGATTTCATCGAATGTCAGAGAAAGCGATGTTCGTTTTGAAGATGGATGTTTCATGCGATGAATGAATCGCAAAACATAACCAAGCGTGTGTGTAAGCGTCAGCCAAGATGATATGCGATTAAGAAGCTTGTCCAAAGGGTTGTCCGTCGTGACAGTCATCTGCGCAGCTAGGCAATTTGTTTTGACTTCGCTTTGTATGCGTTTGTCTGAAAGAGAAGAACAGTTGTGAGGATTATTCAACTTCACCATGAATTCATCCTTATCCCTCAGCCATGAGGGTCCCTTCCACCATAATTGGAAGTCAATTAGCTCGGATACTCCCACGGGATGCACAATCCGCTGGGTTCGATTTTGAGTCTACGTGTCGCCATGAATGGTTCGGAATGGTCTCGAGGATCTCTGATGTGCGGTTACCAACAAACGTCTTAAGTTGGACCGGGGAGTACGATAGCCATGACAGGACTATCGTGGAATCACTCCATGCGTAGATCGTTACGTCTTTGTGCGGTAGTCCAGCCTTTATGGATTGCAGAAGTTGACTCAGCAGAAGTGCGCCACATAGTTCCAGGCGCGGCAAAGATTGTTGCTTTAAGGGTGCCACTCTTGTTTTTGCTGCAAGTATGGCGACCAAAATGTGCAGTTCGATCTTCTCTGTGTTGCTCTTAACCCAACGTGGTATCTGGATCTTGTGAAGATTGTCTAGATCGGCTCGCCATTTGAGCCAGCTGCCTGCTAGTTTGCTCGGTAGTTCGTCGTCCCAATTCAAATTCAATAGCCAGAGTTTTTGAAATAGTATTTTGAATTGAACTACGTCTGGTGACAGTAGACCGAGAGGGTCGGATATGCGTGATACATCCGACAACACCTGCCTCTTGGTGCAGCTAGGGACTTTTGATAGATTCACATTGTACGACAATTTGTCCTCCCCAGGGTGCCAATGCAGACCTAGGACCTTGACTGATGAGTGTGAGGAATCCGTATTATCCTCTGATTCAATGCGTTTGGTATTCGATACCCATTTCCCGAGCTCGAGCTTAGCACAGGACATCAAATGAACGAGTTCGTCCCGATTGCGCAGCAGCTCATCCTCACAATTTGATCCAGTGAGAACGTCGTCGACATAGAAATCTTCCAACACGATTTTTGTTGCATTCGGAAACTCCTGCTGATGGTCGGCAGCTAGTTGCTCCAATACTCGGACTACTAGAAATAGTGCACATGATGTTCCATATGTCACCGTGCATAGTTGGAAGTGCTTGATAGGATCTGACGGATCCTCTCTCCATACGATTCTCTGGTAGTCTCTATGTTTTTCGCTCACCCAGATTTGACGGAACATCTTGACTATATCCGCTGAAAAGACGTATTTGTATATACGGAATCGCAAGCACACAGCAAACAGGTCTCGCTGAATACGCGGTCCGATCGAAAGGGTGTCGTTCAACGCCATGCCTTTGGCGTCTTGATATGATGCGTCGAAAACTACTCTAAGTTTCCGACCCAATACAGGATGATGTGGTAAATAGAAATTCCTTCCCTTGGGAATTTCGCTCGGTGAGATTTCTCGCATATGGCCTAGCTCCTGATATTCCCTAATGAATTTCACGTAGTCGTTACATAGCTGTTGATTCTGTGCCAAACGTCGTTCCACTGATCTGAACCTCTGCAGCGCTCCTTGAAGAGTATCTGCGAATTATGTTTCGGAAGTTTTAAACGGAAGTTCCACGATGTACTTGCCCTGTTCATCTCGAGTGTGTGTTGCAAGAAAGTGTTTCTCGACCTCGTCGTCTTCAGGTTGCACTTCTGCTTTTCGGTGGATGCTCTCCAGTTCCCAGAACCGTCTGAGATAAGCATCGATGTTGATTGTTGTTGTAAGTGCTATAGCGTTACTTGCTTGTGGTGAAATCAGTGATGTAATTACCCATCCAAAAATTGATGATATAGCAACGAGGTTTCCTTTGTTGTCGTAAATCTTTCTCCCAGTTATAGCACTCCAAACATGTTCGCTGCCCAAAAGAATGTAAATTGGGGCATTTGTGCTAAATTGTGAATCTGCCAGTTGCAGATCGTTGAATATCTGAAGTGCAGACGCGTCGATGGTCTGCCTTTCCAATGATGATGTAATCCTTCCAAGCACGTGAGCCTGGACTACCAGTTGATCTTGTGAAATACGGGATTGGATGCGTAAGGTGCTGCATCCCCTTGTAGTGTCTGCTTTTATCGATGAGATTCCCGTAACCAATATGCGGGATGGCGTACGAGCCAAACCAAGTGTTTGTATACAGCGTTCAGATACATATGACAGTTCTGAACCCGTGTCCAATAGGAGTCGGCATGCTACCAAATCCCCATTTGCATTGCGAACGTTGACCATAGCCGTGGGCAAGGTGCTCCTGTTCCATCCAGCTGCTTGTTTTAAGTTTGCAGTGCCTTTTGCACCTACATTTGCTGTAGAACCTTCTGCTTGTGCGATGTGACTAGTAGTCACCGTTGAGATGTGTGCGTTAGGATCCTCCTGATCCTCACCAGTTTGAGCGATTGCTCCAATTGCCTGTTGCGTGCCTTGTAGATGCAACAGTGAGTGATGCTGCCCTTTACAGTGCCGGCACTAGAACGTTGACTTGCATTTTCTGACCCCATGACCAGGTTTCAGACAATTGTAGCAGAGCGAATTTTCCTTGGCAAACGAAATCCTCTGTCCTGCTGACATATCCAAGAATTGTTGGCATCCATACAGACGATGCTCTGTAGAATGACATTTGCTGCACTTGTTTCCATCAAGCACAACCAACGAATGTGTGACCTTCTTTGTCTTGTCACCGATTGAGGCTGTAGTCTTGCCTCCGCTTGTGTCCCGTTTGCTGAGCTCCAGTTCCTCGCAACGTGCGTCCAAAAATTTGAAGAATTCCTCCAGTGTGGGTGAGTTTGACTCCACACTGCGCTCGATCCACCTGCGTCTAGTGTCTGCATCCAGCTTCTCCAGCGCCAAGTAGATAATCCAACAGTCTCGTCCTGTTTCCTCAATGGCATCCAGACCACGCACTATTTCAATTGCGCCGTCTGACACCTTCCGTAAAATTGTAGTTTCTAACCTTGTTGTTGTTGGCTTATGAAGCTGCCAAAAGTGGACGATTATTTCTTTCATTGAGTCGCTCCCACGCAGTGTTGCAAGCTGAATCCGTAATCGCTAGATGTCGTACCAGATTCGCAGCTTCGTCAATCAGAAGAGATTTCAAATGATGAAATTTGTGCGTATTTGTCAAATTCGCCTTGTTGTGAATTGTGCTCTCGTAAATGTCTCTGAAAGCTGGCCACTCTGAATAATTGCCAGCAAACCGTTTTATTTGAATTTTAGGCAATTCGCTTTGAGCTGATGCCCCTACCATTTGTGCACCACCTGAATTCGCCGCGTTGACGTCTCCTCCTTCAGGTCTGGACATGTTTGCAGTTGCTCGATTTGCCGCCAACTGCTCGAAGAGTTGTTGTTGTTGTTGTAGCAAACTGATTATTGCGTCGTTGTTTTGCACTGTTCACAATAGATGGAGTAGGCCTCGTACCTCCCATCGCCGAAAGTAATGCATGCGCCCATAGATATTTTTCCTCGTAGAAAATGTTGTCATGCTCTGGATCTACAAAGCCATCTACTTCGTCTAGCTATTTCATCACCAAATCGATTGAAGTCTTTCCATGTAGTGTTGAGATGCTCCAGTCGCGAAGACACCTCTGCCCGTGTGGCGTTCGAATGTTGCGCGTCCTCAGCCCAAGCCAAGCTCCGTCTGATATTGGCCTTGAGTCTGGCGCGTCCTTTTGTCAATGCTTTTAATTGCTCCATGCTGAGAAACAATTACTACGAGAACCAATGCACAGAAAAATACAAAAACATCCGGCTCGAAGGACCAAAACAATGATCATAAACGATGGGGCGGCTGAGAGTGGACTGTATATTTTTATTGTTCTTGTTATCTGCTGTCTAATTGATACTGGCCAAAAATTACTGATCTGCCATTTGTGGAACGTACATATATATATATGTGTGTGTGTATACATGATGTGGTGTCTAAAGCTAATGAATACATAAAATACAGAGATGACAATATGGGCTAAATTATAAGTTAGGTTTCGATAGTTCCTAAACAACTCCATTAGTATATAAATCGCTAACATCATATCTTTCAGTAATTTTTCTGCCTTGTTTAAATAAACATAACGTATTTTTTATCTGCAAGGTCACTACTTTACTTACTTCATCATTGTTTATGACGTCGTATACGTTGGGCTTAGAAGCTTTATTTAAAGATTGCATAGGAAATTCTTGTTTTTGATTTTCCGCGCGGAATTTTTGTCTACTTTGATATCTGGTAGTGACTTTCAATATATTTTTAATTATATTTTGTAGATCTTTTTTTTCCCCTTTAAATATTCGACTGTAAAGTCGTATTCTTCTAGTTCGAGCCTCATACGTGTCAGTTTAGAACTGGGATTGGTCATTGAGAAAAGGTATATTAAAGGTCTATGGTCTGTTTTTATTACGAAATGTTTTCCATATATGTATGGTCTGAAATGTAATATCGCCCAATGAATTGCAGCCAATTCCTGCTCAGTAGTACATTTGTTACATTCACCTTTTGTAAATGCTCTTGATGCGTATGCAATGGGAAGTTGGAGACCATTATGGTTTTGAGTTAAAACCGCTCCACATGCTTGCTTACTTGCATCTGTTATTATACAGAATTCTTTAGTGAAATCTGGATATTGTAGCAAGGTAGGTTCCATAAGTTTTGTTTTTAAGTATTGAAATGCATTTTCACACTCATCCGTCCATTTAAAAGGAACATTCTTTTTACATAATCTTGTTATGTGCCGTGAATAGTCGGCGAAATTTTTTATAAAACGTCTATAATAGTTACAGAATGCTACGAAACGTCTAGCACTGTCCGCGTCGTGCGAAACTGGGTAGTTCATAATGACATCGTATTTCTTGTCATCTGGAAGTATTCCTTTATGAGTGCATTTATGACCTAGAAAAGTCACTTCATGCATAAAAAATGAACATTTTTCTGGATGTAACTTTAGGTTGTATTTCCTACATTTCTCAAAAACATCTGTTAAGTTCTTAAGCATATGTTTTTCGGAACAGCCAATTACTATTAAGTCATCCATATAAAGGAATGCTTGAGAAGGTTCTAGACGCAATAGTCATCATTCTCTGAAACGACTTAGGGGCTATTTTTAATCCGAAGGGTAATCGCGTGAAACGATATGAGCCGTTGCTCGTTGAAAAAGACGTTATATCCCTTGAACCTTTTTCTAGTTCAATTTGATGGAATCCTGACATTAAGTCAAGACACGAAAAGTATTTTGCTCGACCTAGTTGATCTAAAATGTCATCAATTCTAGGTAATGGGAATTTATCAGATAGTAATTTTTTATTTATCTGGCGGTAGTCAATTACTAATCGCCATTTCTTTACATTTGACCCGGGGGATGATTTCTTAGGAACAAGTAACAATGGGCTATTGTATTCGGATACTGACGGTTCGACAATCCCGTCCGAGATTAATTTACCTACTTGCTTTTGTATTTCGTTCACCTGACTATGTGGGCTTCGATAGTTCTTTATATATACGGGTTCATTATCTTTTAATCTCAGTTTCTGTTTATAAAAATTATTTGTGGTTATTGATTCGGTTTCCAATCCGAATATATCGCTATACTGGGTGCATAAGCTAGAAAGCTGTGACTTGAACTGTGGAGGGAAGTTTTTTGAAAGTTGTGATAGTACGGATTTTTCTCTATTGTCTGAATTTGTGTTGACTACATCGTAGTTCGAAAGTGATTCATATGTTAGGTGATCTGTACTGACCATAATACCGACCAAGTTATTTGTTGTGTTTAAAAATCTTATGAAGGCATTATTGGATGTTGCTATGGTATTTGCAACGTAAATACCATCCTGAATTTCCTGATTTGGAATTAAAACACAGTCTTCTTTTGAGTTAAGTTCAATTTACCGAATAACTTGGGATCTTGCTGACAGAAGTATTGAATTATTGCCAGAGCTATGAGTTATTGGTACATTAATTGGAAATTTTAAATTATTGGGTCTAATTATAAGCCAATCTTCAGATGGCTTGAAATCTAATTGACAGTTGAATTTTTTAATAAAGTCGATGCCTATTATTCCATCGCATGGAATTGGGAAATGTGAATTTAGGATATGAAAATCGTGTGGAATTATGTATTTAGTTGTCTGTATCTCCAACGAAACTAAACCTTTGGATTTGGTTATTTCTTGACTTATGCCTTTTATGTCTATGATGTGATCATCTTGGATGTTTTGGAAGTTATCCGAAGTTTCTTTTAAAATGGAAATGTCCGCACCTGTATCTATTAAAAAGATAAGCTTTTTTCCAGTAGCTACATTGAAAAATGAAACGAATATATTTTGGCTGAGATTAATAGTGTGAACTCTCACTTCATTTATTGTTGAATATTTAAAGGGCTTTGGGAGTTTCCCGAAGTGTTTTGGTTATTACTTTGCGTAATTCTGACATTGCTTTGATTATTGCCATTGGGGCCTCGGTACGAGTTTCCACTGCCTCATAGTTTCCTCTATATTGGCCTCGTCCTCCCCTGTTATTTGGATAATTGTTATTTTGGTAATTGTTGTTGTAGTTATTGTAATTACCACGAGAATTACCTCTATAATTTCCACGTCCGCGATTTGAGCCGCGCTGTGGATAATTCTTGAAATATAGGACAGTATTTGACTGTCCAGTTGCTTCAGTGCAACTATTGACAAATTTGGAAACAGCATCATTCATAGTACTAAAGGTGCCAGCTTGCATGATAAGTTTTAGCTTATCGATTGTGCAATTTTTAGTCATTGCTTTTACTGCGTGCTGCGTGGAATAACTTCTGGCTAGCTCTAAAGGTAAACCATTCTTTATATATGCACCTTCTAAGGCTTTCGTCATCTGCTCAATTTCTTGTGTAAGTTAACTAAGTCAACCGGGCGACGGAAACGACCGATCGCCCGACAGCTCGCTCCGGCTAAATTGCTGACCCAGCGTCTGGCCGGAAGCTCGTGCATAGCCGGCAAGCACTGCCCATTGGAGTGGCCGCTATGAGTCTCACTTTTGTTAGTTCTTAAGTTCAGTTCTGCTTTTGCATTTATGAAATAAAGAGCCATCGCTCCTACGTTGAAACTCCGACGATCCGTCGTAAAACACTTATCATTTCAAATCTGACTGAGTCTCTAGGCCAGCAGATAAAGAGGGACAGTCATCCCTCCAACATAAACTTCCTAATTGATATTCTACGGCCAGCCGGCTAGAAGTCATCGAAGGGCCTGTTGCCCCAACCATCACCTTTCCATATCTTGTTCACTGGAGTGGAATTCGTCGACGGCGGCTCATCATCTAACCACATTATATTAATTGGCGCCCAACCTCTTAAAGTACCCACTGTAGCAAATTGGGGAAAACATGTAAGTGAGCACCTCTAGTTACATATGCTTTCCTATATCTGCATTAATTTAACTTCAAAATAAATAAAATAAATCGCTGCCGGAATAATTTCTGCAGCTCCAATATTTTTGTGTTAACTTTGTATTGAATAAAAACTAATTAACTCATTATTTGATTGACAATTTAATGGTGAATTATATGTGCGATAATAGTATTTGTTTTATGCTGTCTGTGTATTGTTTGCATTTTACTGCCAAAAATAAGTACGGATATTAAATATCTCTAAAGCACTAGGCCGCCGCTAACGAACAAATTGGTCGTGAATTTATTTAAAATTATTTTCCACTTAATATCGGCGTTTAATTCTGCAGTTTGGATATTCATAAATTGTGAATTTGTTTATATAATTCGTTTTGCCTCTTTGCTTAGACCCTAAATTCTTAATATTTGCCTCGCAATACATATTTTTTTTACCCCCACTCGGCCACTGCTGGAAATCCGATCCCGCTGAATATGCATTTGTGTGGCTATTCATTTGTTTGTTTCTCGTAGCGGAGGCTCAGTCCCCGCATACCCTTGACCCTGTCGCTGCTTGGCAGGGCACCGGCTCGATTTGACGAGCTTATTTACTTAAGTATTAACAACTGTTGCTAGAGCGGCGGCTCCGACCCCGCACACCCCTTGCCATGCCAACGGTCTCCATGGGCAGAATAGCTTGAGCAGGCATTCCCCTACCAGTGCAATTTAACTTGGCCACATATGAGCTCTCCATTCCAGCGGTACAGGGAGAATAAACAATACGCCAGTGACTCAGATTCCGATAGCGAAGGGCCCCCGTGTACTAACCCCACAGTAAGAATTATGGACCCAGAGCAACTTAAAGTTGTAATTCAGGCCGCGGTTAACCATGCCTTGGCGGAAAGGGTCAACAAGGAGCAGGAATTGCGCCAGGCCATAGAGCAGTTGGCCGCCCAAGTGGCAGCGGTGCAAGTCGCACCCACACAAGCGACTACAAAAATCAAAGTTTATGAGCCCATTGACATCAAAGACAATGTTCAATGCAATGAGCCTTTAGATGCCGTTAAATGCCTGCCCGAATTTACGGGGGCACAAGAAACGTACGTCTCTTGGCGGCAAGCGGCGGTAGCTGCGTATTACATTTTTAGGAATTATGTTAATAGCTCACGCCATTATCAGGCGGTAGTCATAATTAGGAGTAAGATTAGGGGCCCTGCCGATGCAGTGCTATCCTCGTTTGGCACAATATTAAATTTTGATGCGATTATAGATCGCCTAGATTTCACATATAGTGACAAACGACAGATTCACGTCATCGAGCAGGAAATGGGCACCCTCAGACAGGGAAGCCTCACGCTTCTGCAATATTATGACGAGGTCGAGAAGAAACTCACCTTGCTTACTAATAAGGCAACTATGTCGTACGAAGCATCGGCGGCAAGAATTTTATGCGAAAAATTCCGAGATGATGCGCTCCGTATTTTTATTTCGGGCCTCAAGCGCAGCCTCTCCGATGTCCTTTTCTCGGCAAAGCCGAAGGACATGCCAACTGCGCTGGCATTGGCGCAAGAAGTTGAATCAAACCACGAGAGGTACACTTTCGCAACATCGTTCGCGAAGAGCCTGGAAGATAGGGACAGGAAGCAAGTTCCAAAGGCGCAAGATCGCCAACAAACATCATATCAAGGGTACTCCCAAGGGGGTGCGGGTAAAAACCCGCACTTCACCAAACAACACAAGGCTCAGGTGCACTCCGCTCCGAGCGGTGACAGGCGTCGCGAAAACACGCCAGAGCCAATGGATGTTGACCCTTCAATATCTAGGTTGCTCAAGCCATCCCAAGCGCCGGCCTACCAAAATAGGAAGCCGGCCGGATCCGATCGGTCCGGCCCGCCCAAAAAGCAGAGGGTAAACCACATCACCCAAAGCTCAAATGGAACCGAGGATTATACCGCCGCAGCTTCAAGCGCGGCACAAGAGGTCAGTGACGATGCTATCCTTGAATATGACTCAGACACAATTAATTTTTTAGGGGAAAATCCCTGCTACCTGTCATCAGACGAAGAGTAGCGGGGGTAAACATGAGACTTTTAATAGATACGGGCGCTTCAAAAAATTTCATCCGTCCATACGAGGGATTGAAAAATGTCCGCCCAGTAGAATCGCCATTCACGATACATTCGATCCATGGCGTCACCACTATCACTAAAAAGTGTTATGTTTCCCTATTTAACTTGAAGGCCACGTTCTTCATATTACCAGATTTGTCCTCCTTTGATGCCATAATTGGTCTTGACCTGTTAAAACAGGCAGGGGCATCGCTTTGTCTAGCTTCCGGCCACCTCAAATGGGGCTCCGAAGTAGAAAATTTAGAGTTCCAATCGTGCCCCGACGTCAATTTTACCAACATTGATTGCTCGGACGCACCACCTCTAGTTAAAGAGGCCTTTATCAAAATGCTTGGCAAACAAAAGAAAGCCTTCGCAAACCCCAACGAGGCCCTGCCTTACAACACGTCGGTGGTAGCTACCATCAGGACAGTAAGCGAGGAGCCCATTTATGCAAAGCTTTACCCATACCCAATGGGGGCTGCAGATTTTGTCAACAGCGAAATCCAAGAGTTGCTAAAGAATGGCATAATACAAAAATCAAAGTCCCCCTACAATAACCCAATATGGGTAGTAGACAAAAAGGGCACTGACGAAGCGGGCAACCGAAAAATGCGACTCGTGTTGGACTTTCGCAAATTGAACGAGAGGACGATACCCGATCGCTATCCCATGCCAAATATCTCTATGATACTAGGGAATTTAGGCAAAGCCAAATACTTCACGACACTTGATCTGAAGTCAGGCTACCACCAGATCACTCTGGCAGAGCGTGACCGCGAAAAGACTTCCTTTTCCGTTAACGGAGGAAAGTACGAGTTTCGCCGGCTTCCGTTTGGCTTGAAGAATGCTGCCAGCATCTTCCAGAGGACCATCGACGACATACTGCGAGAGCAGATTGGCAAATTTTGCTATGTCTACGTTGATGATGTCATCGTTTTTCAGAAGACGAAAACGCCCACATTCGGCATGTGGATTGGGTTCTTAAGAGCCTGCTCGACGCCAACATGAGGGTGTCGGCACAAAAATCGCGTTTCTTTAAAAAGAGCGTTAGTTTCTTGGGCTTTATTGTCACCAATAAAGGTACCACAACAGACCCAGAAAAAACCAAGGCCATACAGGAGTTCCCCGAGCCCAAAAATGTATTCGAGGTAAGATCGTTCCTTGGCCTGGCCAGTTATTACCGATGCTTCATCAAAGATTTCGCATCAATAGCTAGGCCCATATATGAAATACTTAAAGGGGAGCATGGAAGTGTCAGTAGGCACAGATCCAGGAATATCCAGGTGCAATTTAGCGAGCAGCAACGGCTTGCTTTCCATAAGTTGCGTAACATTCTGGCTTCAGAGGATGTCGTCCTCAGCTATCCCGATTATAAAATGGCATTTGATCTAACGACAGATGCCTCGGCATACGGCATTGGCGCAGTGCTTTCCCAAAAGGACGACCCATCACTATGATCTCCAGAACCTTAAAGGACAGGGAGGTTAACTACGCTACCAACGAAAGGGAGCTATTAGCCATAGTTTGGGCTCTAGGAAAGCTGCGTCACTACCTGTATGGGGTCAAAGACATAAATGTCTACACTGACCACCAACCGCTGACCTACGCGGTGTCGGATTCTAATCCGAATACGAAAATTAAAAGGTGGAAAGAACGCATCGACGAGTATGGTGCCAAGGTTCATTACATGCCTGGCAAAGACAACCTCGTTGCAGATGCCCTCTCGAGGCAACAACTCAACGTTGTAGAAGAAGAGGAGGGTTTTCAAGCGCGGCCACAATCCACAGTGAGCTGTCGCTAACCCACACTATTCCATCAACGGACAAGCCTCTAAATTGCTTCCAAAACCAGATAACTCTGGAAGAAGCCCGCTGTTCGTCGAAACGCAGCTTCGTTCTCTTTGGAAATAAGAGACGGCATAATATTGACTTCTCTTGCGAAGAGTCATTGCTGGAGGAGCTCGCGGACGTAATAATTCCTAAAGGCGTAAACGCCATCCATTGCGATTTGCACACGCTAGCAATGGTACAGGACAAATTGGTTCGGCAGTTCCCTGCCACCAAATTTTGGCACTGCAAAAACCGAGTAACGGATATTTTTGCAATTGACGAGAGGCGGGAAATTCTCACTGTCGAGCACAACAGAGCTCACAGGTCTGCCCAGGAAAATGTAAAGCAGGTACTCTCGGAGTACTACTTCCCGAAAATGGCTAAACTAGCAAGCGAAATAGTCGCTAATTGTAGGACATGCGCTAAGGCGAAGTATGACAGACACCCCAAAAAGCATGAGCTTGGCGAGACGCCACTCCCATCCCATGTAGGAGAAATGCTACACATTGACATTTTCTCCACGGACAAAAAACATTTCCTTACGTGCATTGACAAATTCTCGAAATTTGCCATTGTCCAACCAATTTCCTCTAGAACCATAGAGGACCTGAAACCGGCATTACTACTGCTGATGAATGTTTTCCCTAAAACCAAGGTCATATATTGCGACAACGAACCATCGTTAAAATCGCACACCATTTTGACCATGCTGGAAAACCATTTCGGCGTTAACGTTTCAAACGCACCGCCCCTCCACAGTACCTCAAACGGACAAGTGGAGCGCTTTCATAGCACTCTAGTGGAGCTTGCCAGATGCCTTAAAATTGATAAGGGCATCCGTGACACCGTCGAGCTAATCTTACTGGCCACAGCCAGGTACAATAAAACTATCCATTCGGTCATCGACAAGAGGCCGGCCGACGTGATACAAACACAATCGGAAGAACCATTGTGTGAGATCCAGGATAAGATTAGAATTGCCCAAGATAAGCTCAGGAACAGGGAAAATGCTTCCCGACAAAACAGGGTGTTCGAGGTTGGCGAAAAAGTCCTAGTAAAATCCAACAGGCGACTAGGCAACAAACTCTCTCCATTGTGTGAAGAGAAAGTTGTGGAAGCGGACATGGGGACCACAGTCCTCATTAAGGGGAGGGTGGTCCACAAGGACAACCTTAGGTAGACGAGGCATGGTCATGTTGACTTGATTCGTCTGATAATTTTTACCACTTTTTTCACATTTTTTAATCCTAGCCACTTGGCATAAGTTTTCTTATTTTTTATTTGTCATTACCATTGTTTTTGCTTAGGCTATTCTACGCTTTATTTTATATGCTTGGTGGTGGGCTTCTTAAATCTTACAAAACACTACAATGAATCCGAAAATTACAGGTCCACTACTATACCTCTGTTATTCCTTTTGACCCTAACATCGGCACACGTCACGGACTACTCGCAGGCCAAATACATTCCCATCATTGATGGTCGAATATTAGTATGGGAAGAATTTGCATTCGTGAGACACACGGCAAATCTCTCAGAATACAGGCGCGTGGTGGAGGAGACTAATAACATGATTCACTTGTTTCCCCAGTCACACATGCAGAAACTTTTGAGCGTAGATGTCGCTCACCTGCGTGACCTGCTCGAGTCACTGAGCATCCACCATAGAGTAGCTAGGAGTTTAGACTTCTTGGGAGCGGCGTTAAAGGTAGTGGCGGGAACGCCAGACGCGGAGGATTTTGAAAAAGTTAGGCTTACTGAATTCCAGCTCATTAATGCAAACAATAGGCAGGTGAATATTAACAGTAAAGTACAGGAACAGATAAATAACATTACCAACACAGTCAATCAAATTCTGAGGTCGGCTAAAGAATCCCAAATTGATTCGGGACACCTATACGAGATGTTATTATCTCGGAATAGGATGATTACAATGGAGCTGCAAAATTTATTGCTTGCAATAGCGCTCGCCAAAATCAATATAGTTAGCCCTAGCATACTAGATCATGCAGACCTGGAAAGTATGTGGATAGAGGAGCCCACAGATACCCCCATTAAAGATATATTGTCCGTTGCGTCCGTTAAAGTTTTACAATCCGCTAACATTATTCATTTCATTATCAAGTTTCCTAAAATTAAGTCAGCTTGCGTCAAGATTACAATTTTTCCTGTGTCACATCACGACACAATGCTCAGACTGGAGGACAGGGTCATAGCGGACTGCGATGGAGAGATCCACACTGTAAAAAACTGCTCCATGTCATCGGGAGTAACGTTTTGCCAACTGGCGTTGAGAAGATCTTGCGCACAGGAACTCCACGCGGGTGGGATTGCGCACTGCGACATCCAGCATAGCGACCTGCATCCCATCACTTATGTGGACGAGGGAATCCTCATCATAAACGATCGCCCAGCTCGTGTGAGTGTGGACAATGGCACTTACATCTCCTTACAAGGAACACACCTCATCACCTTCATCGAGAGTGCCACGGTCAATGAAACCCGTTATATCAATCATGATATAGCCCAGAAGAGGGCACCAGGAGTAGCCAGCTCGCCTTCCCTAAACATTTCTCTGGAGCACAATATTCTCAGCCTCCCATACCTTCACCGCTTGAGTGAACGTAACCTGGAGCATATCAAGAGATTTGGGGAAGATGTCAACAACTACCGCTCGCACCAAATAGCGCTAGTCGCGGGAGCAGTTTGCTGCGCGATAATTTGTATCGGCCTCACTTATTGGCGAGTCACCCAGGCCAAGAGATCTACGGCCCAACTAAAGGAAGTGATTGCCCAAATAGGGTCGGCCGAGGGCGGCCTTAATCTGGAGGGGGGAGTAGTTAACTAAGTCAACCGGGCGACGGAAACGACCGATCGCCCGACAGCTCGCTCCGGCTAAATTGCTGACCCAGCGTCTGGCCGGAAGCTCGTGCATAGCCGGCAAGCACTGCCCATTGGAGTGGCCGCTATGAGTCTCACTTTTGTTAGTTCTTAAGTTCAGTTCTGCTTTTGCATTTATGAAATAAAGAGCCATCGCTCCTACGTTGAAACTCCGACGATCCGTCGTAAAACACTTATCATTTCAAATCTGACTGAGTCTCTAGGCCAGCAGATAAAGAGGGACAGTCATCCCTCCAACATAAACTTCCTAATTGATATTCTACGGCCAGCCGGCTAGAAGTCATCGAAGGGCCTGTTGCCCCAACCATCACCTTTCCATATCTTGTTCACTGGAGTGGAATTCGTCGACGGCGGCTCATCATCTAACCACATTATATTAATTTGTATATTGGTTAGCAGTTTTATTGCGCTGCTGTAAGTTCATCAGCTTCGCTGATAATACTTCAACAGTTTCACCCTTGACGTTGCCTCTTAGTTTAGAAATCACTTCAGTAATTGTTGTTTCATTACCGATTAGATTTCTGGCGACACCTTTTAGCTTTGTTTTTATTATGGAGACAGCTAATTCTTCGTGCTCGCCTTTTATTGATTCTATTATTTGTAAAGCATCGATGAAACTTGTTAAATTTTCAGCCTACCATCGAAGACTGGTATAAGCTTGGATGCTGTATTAATAAAATCAATATTTGATTGTGCCATTGTGACAGAATTAATTATTTCGTTTTCTATTACACTGGAGGTATCTGAATCGGTTGAATTATCCAGATCAGTGTATACCGCTGGAATAGTAAGATTATTTAAATCTTCATCTTCTATTTTGAGGTTTACTTTGGGAAGCTCTTCTGACTCCGATTCATTCGTTTCTGTTGATTCCGGGTCAGGTGCAGTGTCAACTGCTATTGGAGTGTTTAGAACGGTTGGTACCGATATTTCTAAACTGAACTTTTGTTTAATAAATATTAAATTAGATCGTAGTCGTATCAAAAGTTTCGATACCTGTGACCAATGATCTTGTTTTAACTTTTCCCTATGATCATGTATTAGCATACGCGCTTCATTAAAGCACTCTACTAATATTTCAACGTGCTTCCTAACCGTGTTCTTTGTGATAGGTCTATTCTGTGTTAGTGACTTATATGATCTGTCAAAATTAGTTTTAATGTTTGATAGTTCTGTGTACAATTTGTTCCATTCCATGCCTTTAGTTTGGCCATGCATGAGAGGAATATATTGAAATATTTTATATTTATTATTTTATTTATTTACTTATTTTTTTTTATTTCATTTTCTTAGATTTTAGGTGTTAACATTTATGTGTAATATGTTGTTTGTGCTATATATATAATTTTTTTTTCTTATTTTTATTTATTTTGCTGTTTATATTTTATCCAGGTCATTTCCCCGGCTCATATACCTTTTTTCAGACAATTATTATGCAGCTTGTAAATCTTATAAAAAACAGAGGCGCACATAATAACGACTATGATTATTAAAAGTACATGTACCCAATATAGATCAAAGTTGGTAGATTCTACCTTGTTGATGACATTGGCAGTGGAATCCACTGTTTTTATGTCCAACGTCATTTTAGTGGGTTTTACATATACTTTTATTTGTGCTTCATTAAAATTATAAATGTCTTCTATTAACAATTTACTTATCGCATTACTGCGCATATAGGTTAACAGGTTTTTGCGTAGCTTTACAGGCTACACGTCTAATCGAGCAGAAAAGGTTCCGCTCAATTTTACAAAGTATTATATTATAGATATAAAAAAAAATATGCATCGCAGTGCAATCAAAAAAAATTATACAGCGCAGTGCATGGATAAAAAAAATAATAGTGTTGTTGTGCGCTCTTTGTAGCGCTGTCGGTTCACTGCTCCGGGTCTGACTTGGAACGGCAGACGGTGCCAGTGCTGGCTGCACAGGCTGCTGCTTCTAGTTGGGGCACCGGTGCTGGTCCTTGCACAGGTTATTTTATGCTGGTTATGCTGATTACATTGGTCCAGGGCAATCCTTGGGACAGTTTTCTGGCTTCCTTGGCAAAGGCATTGGGGATGTTGGGTTTTATGGTGAATTATTAATTATAGTTATAAATCATTTATATTTTTAATATTTGCTGAGCGAGTTACAGAGTTAGGCTTCTTAGATGGAGGCTTTCGTGCACAAAAAAAAATAAAGCTCTTTCATAAGCTTTTGTGCCGTTGCCCATGTGGGTGGCGTATTTCGAATGTATAATAGCCATTTAATGTGTGCTATTATTTTTTTTGTTATTTTATATATATATATATTTTTTTTTTTCACCTCACTTGCCCATTACTCTGACTCTACTCACTCAGACTTTTCTCCACAGCTGCCTTTTGCTTGTATATTTTATCATCCTTTGCCATGATATATCCTTTCCTTTCAATCCTTTTGTATTAGCATTAGCCATGATGTATTTTTCCATCCTTTTAGCCAAATTTCCAAATGTCCTCCAGGACTTATGTCACGGTCGCCATGTGATGAAGGGAATAGTCCGATTTGCGATTGGTTGGTTTGGTTTCTTTATTTTGAAGGAGCAGCTGAGGTGCCGCTCCAACGATCAAAATGTCTCTGTTCTTTTACAATATTTCTTAAGTCTAAGTAAGGCTAAGTCTCGAAGCAGCGCTGCTCGCAGGCGGCGGCAGAGAGACGGCTATGTACTTATATATAAAGGAATATAATAATGTACGTTGTTATGCGCTCTCAAGTGGAGGCGCGAGGGGTATGCATATGCTGACCGTTTGTTACGATTATGCTGACACTAGCACTTTCTGTGTGCGGGCTAAAGCATAACGATCGGTTCATATTTCGGCCACTTAGGGTTTATTACCGGGACTTTGGATTATGTAAACACTGCAACAAAGTGTTACAGTGCGCACCCTTTAAGTACTCTCGGTACAGTGGGTATTCAATATATGTGCATACTACAATTTGTAAAGCATAAATGAAACTTGTTAAATTTTCAGCCTTACCATCAAAAACTGGTATAAGCTTGGATGCTGTATTAATAAAATCAATATTTGATTGTGCCATTGTGACAGAGTTAATAATTTTGTTTTCTATTACACTGGAAGTATCTGAATCTGTTGAATTGTCCAGATCAGTGTATACCGCCGGAATAGTAAGATTATTCAAATCTTCATCTTCTATTTTGAGGTTTACTTTGGGATGCTCTTCTGACTCCGATTCATTCGTTTCTGTTGATTCCGGGTCAGGTGCAGTGTCAACTGCTATTGGAGTGTTTAGAACGGTTGGTACCGATATTTCTAAACTGATCTTTTGTTAAACAAATATTAAATTAGATCGTAGTCGTATCAAAAGTTTCGATACCTGTGACCAATGATCTTGATTTAACCTTTCCCTGTGATTGTGTATTAGCATTCGCGCTTTATTAAAGCACTCTGCTAATATTTCAACATGCTTCCTAACCGTGTTCTTTTGGATAGGTCTATTCTGGGTTAGTGACTTGTATGATCTGTCAAAATTAGTTTTAATGTTTGATAGTTCTGTGTATAATTTGTTCCATTCCATGCCTTTAGTTTGTACATATATTGAAATATTTTATATTTATTATTATTTTTTTTATTTCATTTTCTTAGATTTTAGGTGTTAACATTTATGTGTAATCTGTTGTTTGTGCTATTTTTTGTGTGTTATTTTTATTTATTTTGCTGCTTATATTTTATCCAGGTCATTTCCCCGGCTCATATACCTTTTTTTCAGACATTTATTATGCAGCTCGTAAATTTTGTAAAAGACAGTGGCGCACATGATAACGACAATGATTATTAAAAGAACATGTACCCAATATAGATCAACGTTGGTAGATTCTACCTTGTTGATGACATTGGCAGTGGAATCCACTGTTTTTATTTCCAACGTCATTTTAGTGGGTTTTGCATATACTTTTATTTTTCTTTCATTAAAATTATAAATGTCTTCTATTGAAAATTTATTTATCGCATTACTGCGCATTTAAGTTAACAAACTTTCTACCTAGTTTTTTGCGTAGCTTTACAAGCTACACGTCTAATCGGGCAGAAAAGATTCCGCTCAATTTTACAAAGTATTATATTAAAGATATAAAAAAAAATATGCATCGCAGTGCAATCAAAAAAATTATGCAGCGCAGTGCATGGATAAAGAAAAAAATAATAGTGTTGTTGTGCGCTCTTTGTAGCGCTGTCGGTTCACTGCTCCGGGTCTGACTTGGAACGGCAGACGGTGCCGGTGCTGGCTGCACAGGCTGCTGCTTCTAGTTGGGGCACCGGTGCTGGTCCTTGCACAGGTTATTTTATGCTGGTTATGCTGAGTACATTGGTCCAGGGCAATCCTTGGGACAGTTTTCTGGCTTCCTTGGCAAAGGCTTTGTGGCTGTTGGGTTTTATGGTGAATTATTAATTATAGTTATAAATCATTTATATTTTTAATATTTGCTGAGCGAGTTACAGAGTTAGGCTTTCTTAGACGGAGGCTTTCGTGCACCAAAAAAAATAAAGCTCTTCCATAAGCTTTTGTGCCGTTGCCCATGTGGGTGGCGTTTTCTGAATGTATAATAGCCACTTAATGTGTGCTATTATTTTTTTGGTATTTTATATATATATATATATTTTTTTTTTTTTTACCACCGCGCTTGCCCATTACTCTGACTCTACTCACTCAGACTTTTCTCCACAGCTGCCTTTTGCTTGTATATTTTATCATCCTTTGGTTCCTTTTGATTTTCATCCTTTGGTTCCTTTTTAGCCAAATATTTTCTGATTCCTTAGTCCTCCAGGACTCATGTCGCCATGATATATTTCCTTATTGATCTTTCTCCTTGCATTTGGATGAGTTGAAATGTGTTCATTTTACAGTTCAGATTTGATTGGACTTTATTTAGTTGGAGCAGCAATGGTGCCGCTTCAACGATCGAAGTGTCTCTGCTTTTTACAATATTCTGCGCTGCTCGCAGGCGGCGGCAGAGAGACGGCTATGTATCTATATACTTATGTATATTGCTATGTGCTCTCAAGTGGAGGCGATTGGGGTATGCATATGCTGTCCGTTCGATGCAGTTATGCCAACGCTAGCACTTCCCGTGTGTGGGCTAAGCCATAACGATCGGATCATATTTCGGCCACTTAGGGTTTATGACCGGGTCTTTGAAATATGTACACTGCAACAAATTGTTACAGTGCGTACCCTTTAAGTATTTTCGGTACAGTGGGTATTCAATATATGTGCATACTACAGTGTATTTATTTTTTTTTTTAGTGTATTCTTCGTTTTGTTTTGTTTTTTTATAACTCAGTGTATATATATTTTTTTTCTTCCCTTACTTTTCTTTAGTAGTATATATTTTTTTCCATATAATCCGTCATATATATATTTTGCTATATATATATATTCTTTTTTATTTTATTTAATGTATATATTTATTATATTTTTTCTTTTTTCCCATGCGTAAACATGGGGCGCCGACTCCTCTGCTTGTGCTTTTAGCTCACTTACGTGGGCCCTCTTTTCCTTCCTTGTGCCAACGTGACGTAGCACAGTAATCACTGGCGATACGGAGTTCACCACAGTGTAAGGTCCGCCGTATCTTGGGGCTAATTTCGCCGCGAAACATTCTGCTGCTTTGAACAGATGGTGCTCTTTCGCCCATACCATGTCTCGAATTTATGGGCTCCACTCCCGTCTCCTCAGGTTGTTGTGCCGAGCTTGCTCATGTCCAGCTCGCTCCATGTTCCTTCGCACTAGCTCAAACACTCCTTGGAGCCTCGCTACATTTTCTGATCGCGTGACTTGTGATGCTCCTGTCCCCAATGCCTCTTTATCATACAACGCCATCGGCATTCTCGGCTCTCTACCTTGGGTTACGAAGCATGGCGAGTATCCCGTGGAGTCGGACACGCTTAAGTTCACTGCCAGCATCAGCTTTGGCCAGTGCTCGTCCCATGTCCTCTGATCTTCGTCTGCAAACTGGGCGATCATTGTCTTGACCGTCCTGTTTGCCCTTTCCGTAGGATTTTCCTGTGGCGTGTACGGAGCTGTAAATCGATGCCGAACTCCGAGCTCCTCGAGAATTTTTTTGACACTCTTGCTGGTGAGCTGTACAGCATTATCTGTTACCTTTCGCTCCCCGTATCTAGCGATAATTCTTTCGCGGATTGCCTTCTACAGCGTCTCAGTTGTTGCTTTCCGCATAGGAACCATCTCTATCCACTTTGAAAATCGATCAATGATTACCAACAGCATGGTGTTCGCATGCTTGGACCTCGACAATGGTCCTACGAAATTCGCTCATACTCACGTCGCCCAGGGCTCCTCTGGGATCTGTGTCAGCATTTTCCCTGCAGCCTGCATCTGACTTGGTTTGTACCTCATGCACGTTTCGCACTGTCTGACATACTTCCTTATGTCCCTTCGCATCCCTGGCCAGAAGTACCTGCTTCTATTCGTGCAACTGCTTTTCTACCGCCTAGATTCCCGGTGTCGGTGCGTCGTGGTTCTTTAGCACCTGCTGTCTCATATCAATCGACCATGTATGTCACACAGCTTCTATGATGCCACTTCTTCGCTTCCGGCTCTATGTGGAACATGTCGGTAAACCAGGCCTGCGTCTTCTATGTACTCTGGACATTTCTGTGGGTTTCCCCGATTTTTCCTCTTCAGTGCGCTTATCCATATGCATTCAACATCGTCGCTTGCTGTGGCACTTCTTAGCTTTTCTATTCTAAGCTGGCGGGAAAGTGCATCTGCAACCAGATTCAGCTTACCTTTCCTGTAGCTGATGACATAGTCGTATTGTTGCAGCTCAAAGACCCATCTCGCAATCCATCCAGGTGGTCTCACTTTATTATTTAGCCATCTCAGTGCCATATGGTCCGTGATCACGTTGAACTGGTACCCCTTCAGGTATGGTCTCATCTGTCGAATTTCTCATATTATGGCTAGGCATTCGTTCTCAGTCGCCGAACAAATTTTCTCTGTTCCTTTCAGGGTTCGACTGGCGTAAGCGACCACTCGCTCGCCCTTATCCGTGTCCTGCTTCAGAACTGAACCTACGCCGTAGTCGCTCGCGTCTGTTAGCAGCACAAATTTCTTTGGGAAATTAGGGCATGCCTGCACTGGATTTTCTGGCAATCGCGACTTAAGATTCTTAAACGCCTCTTGGTGTCTGGCCGTCCACTCCCACTTTGTCCCTTTTCATAAGATATCGTTTAATGGTTTTGCGACCTTGCAAAGTCAGGGACGAATCGCCGATACCACGACTCCATCCCAATGAGCTGACGTTTCCCCCTTCACGTTTGTTGGTGGGTTCAATTCAGTAATCGCCGCAACCTTTCCGGGATCGATGCCAATTCCCTGACACGTTATCCGATGGCCCAGGTACAATAGCTCTTCCCTGAAGAAATGACAGATTTCCGTGTTTATCCTTAGGTTTTTCCGCCTTCAGGCTGCGGAAAACTTCCCTCAAGTACGCCATATGTTCCTCCCTTGTGCGTCCGATCCCGATGATGTAATCTTGATATGCAAATACGCGCGGAGCCATATCCGGGCCTATGACCTGGTCCAAAGCCCTTTGGAAAGTTTCTGAGGCTGAATGCAATCCGAACGGCATCACCTTCCACTGGTACAGACCTTTTTCTGATACCGTAAAGGTCGTGTACTTCCTGCTCCCCTCCATTGGTGGGATTTTCCAATAGCCGTCTTTAAGGTCGATGCTGCTGAAAAATTTTACTTCCCTCAATTGATCCAGTCTGAAGTTTATTCGTGGCATCGGGTACGCATCATTTATCGATTTTGCGTTTATTTGTCAGAAATCCACACACATTCTCCATTGACCTATATTTTTCTTTACCATAACGATGGGTGAGCTATACGCGTTATTCGAAGGGTCGATGCATCCCTTCTCCATCGGCTCTTCTAGCTTTGCATCGATCTCCCCTGTTTTTTGGGGTTCATCGGATAGTATCTTTGTTTTATGGGGATGGTGTCCTTCATGGTGATCCTGTGCAGCGTTCCGTTCGAGCAACCCATCTGGTTTGTGAACGTCACTAGTTCCTCCTCATTGAACCTTTTGTCCCGCTCTCTCCCAATCCTCCGAGGCTCCGGTTATTGCTATCGACAGCCAATCCTCCAGGCATCCGCTCCATCTATCTCTTCTTTGGATCGTTACTTGGCTTTCGCATGTTATTGTTGTGCCAAATCCTGCGAGGAAATCCCATCCTAGCACCGCGCTGTCTCCCATGCCTGGCAACACCAACATATTCAAATTGTTTTCCTTGTTGCCAAAGGTTACCGTCGTCTGGAGTACCATTTGAGTTTCCGTGTGGCTCCCATTGGCCAACTTTACCATTCTCCTTGTTGATGTTCCTTTTCCGGCAATTTCCGCGTTCTCCGCTAGCTTTTCAGAAATGAAGCTAGCCGTTGCGCTGGTGTCTATCATGGCCTTAATTTCTGCTCCTCCGACCTTGACGACCGCCGCCAACTGCTGATCGTCTCCTGATAGTCCTCCAATTAGTTTTAAGTGGCAGCACCTCGCGATTTCGCCTTCCTTTCCACGGCTGAGATCGCTGCGCGTTTCCCGCTCTTTGGCAGCACTCTGTGCTCCTTACCCCTATTGCGCCGCACATCCTGCAAAAAAAAAAAATTCTGGGTTCCTGCCCACTTGCCCAAGGGCAAATGCCTCTGCACCTGTTGCATACCTGCGCTGGGTTTTCTATCTGTTCTTGCCTAGGCGGCGCTGCGCATTGCTGCTGTCACTGTCACTGACTTGGGCTTGCTGTCCCTTGATGACACGCCTGCCAATGTTGGCTCGGCTGTTGCTGCCTCATTTGGCGTCGATCCTCCGGCTGCCATCTCTGCATCCATCCTTGTCCTGGGGGCTCTGTTGCTCTGGTGGTTACTGGCGAAGTTCCTCCTTCTGCCACCTCCTGTCTTCCGCCGGCTTATCCCAGCGTGGTTCTGCGGAGGCGTCCCTATTAAAAGCCTCTTTTTCCAAGGCCAAATCCTCGGCTAAACCCATCACTTCTTCGAGCGCCGCGCATGCATATGACCTTATAAACATTTTCATGCGTGGCATGCAGTTCTTCACCAGCCTTTCTATCTTCTTCCTCGTGGAATTCCCTAGTGGCTTCATTAGGGTCTGAAGGTCCACCATATATTCCTTGAAAGGTTCTCTTCGTTGCTGCTTCCGCTGCCGAACCTGGTTTGCTAATTTTTCGATATAACCTTTCGGCAAAAAAAAGGACTCGAACTCCTCAATCCTCATCGTTCATTATGAACCATCTCTGCGCTTTGCCGTGGAGTAATTCCTCGCGGTCATCATTCTCATGACCCTCCTCGTGACCCGGAGCCGCCGGATGCCCCATCCGGGTAAACCAACCGAGGTAACCAATGACGTCGTACTGCGGGATGAGTTCATGGCATTTGTTTGAGTAAAGAAGGTCGGCCGGTGTCCACCGACGCCTTTTTATAGGCATAACTTTAAGACGCCTGGAATAGTTCCGTTCTTGCGGTTCCTATGTCCAGTTTCATCTTCCGTTTGTATATCTACTCCCCTATTATACTATCATTATGTATGTATATTTTCCTTTTGTTTATGCCTGTGGCGTCGACTCCTCCGCTTGGGCTTTTAGTTCACTAACGAGTGCCCTCTTTTTCTTCTTTGTACCTACGTAACGGAGCACAGCAATCACTGGCGATATGAAGTTCACCATCGTGTACGGCCCGTCGAATCTTGGCGCTAATTTCGCCGCGAAACCTTCGGCTGCTTTGAACAGATGGTGCTCTTTCGCCTATAAGGGGTCGCCAATTTTTGGGCCCCACTTGCTCGTGCGCAGCTCGCTCCATGTTCCTTCGCACTAGCTCAAACACTCCTTGGAGCCTCGCTGCATTTTCTGATCGCGTGGCTTGTGATGCTCCTGTCCCCAATGCCTCTTTATCATACAACGCCATCGGCATTCTCGGCTCTCTACCTTGGGTTACGAAGCATGGCGAGTGACCGTCCTGTTTGCCCTTTCCGTAGGATTTTCCTGCGGCGTGTAAGGAGCTGTAAATTAATGCCAAACTCCGAGCTCCTCAAGAAATTTTTTGAAACTGTTGCTGGTGAACTGGACACCATTATCTGTTACCTTTCGCTCCCCGTATCTAGCGATAATCCTTTCGCGGATTGCCTTCTACAGCGTCTCAGTTGTTGCTTTCCGCATGGGAACCATCTCCATTCACTTTTAAAATCGATCAATGATTACCAACAGCATGGTGTTCCCATGCTTGGACCTCGGCAATGATCCTACGAAATTCGCTCATACGCACGTCGCCCAGGGCTCCTCTGGGATCTGTGTCAGCATTTTCCCTGCAGCCTGCATCTGACTTGGTTTGTACCGCATGCACGTTTCGCACTGTCTGACATACTTCCTTATGTCCCTTCGCATCCCTGGCCAGAAGTACCTTTCTTCTATTCGTGCAACTGCTTTTCTACCGCCTAGATTCCCGCTGTCGGTGCGTCGTGGTTCTTTAGCACCTGCTGTCTCATATCAATCGACACACAGAGCTTCCATGATGCCACTTCTTCGCTTTCGGCTCTATGTGGAACATGTCGGTAAACCAGGCCTGCGTCTTCTATGTACTCTGGACATTTCTGTGGGCTTCCCCGTTATTTCCTCTTCAGTGCGCTTATCCATTTAGCGCATTTTTAGCTGTTTAGCATTTAGCATTTCTTAGCTTTTCTATTATCGGCTGGCGGGAAAGTGCATCTGCAACCAGATTCAGCTCACCTTTCCTGTAGCTGATGACATAGTCGTATTGTTGCAGCTCAAAGACCCATCTCGCAATCCATCCAGGTGGTCTCACTTTATTATTTAGCCATTTCAGTGCCATATGGTCAGTGATCACGTTGAACTGGTACGCCTTCAGGTATGGTCTCATCTGTCGAATTTCTCATATTATGGCTAGGCATTCGTTCTCAGTCGCCGAACAAATTTTCTCTGTTCCTTTCAGGGTTCGACTGGCGTAAGCGACCACTCGCTCGCCCTTATCCGTGTCCTGCTTCAGAACTGAACCTACGCCGTAGTCGCTCGCGTCTGTTAGCAGCACAAATTTCTTTGAGAAATTAGGGCATGCACTGGATCCTCTGCCAATCGCGACTTTAGATTCTTAAACGCCTCTTGGTGTCTGGCCGTCCACTCCCACTTTGTCCCTTTTCATAAGATATCGTTTAATGGTTTTGGGACCTTGCAAAGTCAGGGACGAATCGCCGATACCACGACTCCATCCCAATGAGCTGACGTTTTTTGGGGGTTTCGATTCAGTAATCGCCGCAACCTTTCCGGGATCCATGCCAATTCCCTGACACGTTATCCTATGGCCCAGGTACAATAGCTCTTCCCTGAAGAAATGACAGATTTCCGTGTTTATCCTTAGGTTTTTCCGCCTTCAGGTTGCGGAATACTTCCCTCAAGTTCGCCATATGTTCCTCCCTTGTGCGTCCGATCCCGATGATGTAATCTTGATATGCAAATACGTGCGGAGCCATATCCGGGCCTATGACCTGGTCCAAAGCCCTTTGGAAGTTTCCGAGGCTGAATGCATGCCGAACGGCATCACCTTCCACTGGTACAGACCTTTTTCTGATACCGTAAAGGTCGTGTACTTCCTGCTCCCCTCCATTGGTGGGATTTGCCAATAGCCGTCTTTAAGGTCGATGCTGCTGAAAAATTTTACTTCCCTCAATTGATCCAGTATGAAGTTTACTCGTGGCATCGGGTACGCATCATTTATCGATTTTGCGTTTATTTGTCAGAAGTCCACACACATTCTCCATTGACCTATTTATATATTTACCATAACGATGGGTGAGCTATACGCGTGAGCCATCGGCTCTTCTACCTTTGCATCGATCTCCCCTGTTTTTTTGGGTTCATCGGATAGTATCTTTGTTTTATGGAGATGGTGTCCTTCATGGTGATCCTGTGCTGCGTTTCGTTCGAGCAACCCTTCTAGCTTGTGAACGCCACTAGTTCCTCCTCAATGAAACTTTTGTCCCGCTCTCTCCCAATCCTCCGAGGCTCCATCTTTCTCTTCTTTGGATCGTAACTTGGCCTTCGCATGTTATTGTTGTGACAAATCCTGAAAGGAAATCCCATCCTAGCACCGCGCTGTCTCCCATGCCTGGCAACACCAACATATTCAAATTGTTTTCCTTGTTGCCAAAGGTTACCGTCGTCTGGAGTACCATTTGAGTTCCGTGTGGCTTCCATTGGCCAACTGCACCAGTCTCCTTATTAATGTTCGCTCTCCGGTGATTTCGAGGTTCTCAGCTAGCTTTTCAGAAATGAAGCTAGTCGTTGCCCATGTGTCTATCATGGTCTTAACTTCTGCTCCTCCGACCTTGACGATCGCCGCCAATTGCTGATTGTCTCCTGATAATCCTCTTACTACCCCTACTGCGCCGCACATCCTGCAGAACATAATTCTTGGGTTGCATCATCCTGCATCCACTTGCTCAATGGCCTATGCCTCCGCACCAGTTACATGCCTGCGCTGGGTTCCTATCTGCCCTTGCCTAGGCGTCACTGCCCATTGCTGATTTGGCTGTCGCTGTCGTCCAATGTTGGTTCGGCTGCTGCTGCCTCATTTGGCGTCGATCGTCCGGCTGCCATCACTGCATCCATCCTTGTCCTGGGGGGCTCTGTTGCTCTGGTGAATTCTGGAGCGGTTCCTCCTTCTGCCACCTCCTGTCTACCGCCGGATGATCCCCGCGTGGTTCTCTGGAGGCTTGTCTATTAAAAACCTCGTCTTCCATAGCCAACTCCTCAAACTCCTCGGCTAAACCCATCACTTCTTCGAGCGCCGCGCATGGATATGACCTTATAAACATTTTCATGCGTGGCATGCAGTTCTTCACCAGCCTTTCTATCTTCTTCCTCGTGGAATTCCCTAGTGGCTTCATTAGGGTCTGAAGGTCCACCATATATTCCTTGAAAGGTTCTCTTCGTTGCTGCTTCCGCTGCCGAACCTGGTTTGCTAATTTTTCGATATAACCTTTCGGCAAAAAAAAGGACTCGAACTCCTCAATCCTCATCGTTCATTATGAACCATCTCTGCGCTTTGCTGTGGAGTGATTCCTCGCGGTCATCATTCTCATGACCCTCCTCGTGACCCGGAGCCGCCGGATGCCCCATCCGGGTAAACCAACCGAGGTAACCAATGACGTCGTACTGCGGGATGAGTTCATGGCATTTGTTTGAGTAAAGAAGGTCGGCCGGTGTCCACCGACGCCTTTTTATAGGCATAACTTTAAGACGCCTGGAATAGTTCCGTTCTTGCGGTTCCTATGTCCAGTTTCATCTTCCGTTTGTATATCTACTCCCCTATTATACTATCATTATGTATGTATATTTTCCTTTTGTTTATGCCTGTGGCGTCGACTCCTCCGCTTGGGCTTTTAGTTCACTAACGAGTGCCCTCTTTTTCTTCTTTGTACCTACGTAACGGAGCACAGCAATCACTGGCGATATGAAGTTCACCATCGTGTACGGCCCGTCGAATCTTGGCGCTAATTTCGCCGCGAACCCTTCGGCTGCTTTGAACAGATGGTGCTCTTTCGCCTATAAGGGGTCGCCAATTTTTGGGCCCCACTTGCTCGTGCGCAGCTCGCTCCATGTTCCTTCGCACTAGCTCAAACACTCTTTGGAGCCTCGCTGCATTTTCTGATCGCGTGGCTTGTGATGCTCCTGTCCCCAATGCCTCTTTATCATACAACGCCATCGGCATTCTCGGCTCTCTACCTTGGGTTACGAAGCATGGCGAGTGACCGTCCTGTTTGCCCTTTCCGTAGGATTTTCCTGCGGCGTGTAAGGAGCTGTAAATTAATGCCAAACTCCGAGCTCCTCAAGAAATTTTTTGAAACTGTTGCTGGTGAACTGGACACCATTATCTGTTACCTTTCGCTCCCCGTATCTAGCGATAATCCTTTCGCGGATTGCCTTCTACAGCGTCTCAGTTGTTGCTTTCCGCATGGGAACCATCTCCATTCACTTTTAAAATCGATCAATGATTACCAACAGCATGGTGTTCCCATGCTTGGACCTCGGCAATGATCCTACGAAATTCGCTCATACGCACGTCGCCCAGGGCTCCTCTGGGATCTGTGTCAGCATTTTCCCTGCAGCCTGCATCTGACTTGGTTTGTACCGCATGCACGTTTCGCACTGTCTGACATACTTCCTTATGTCCCTTCGCATCCCTGGCCAGAAGTACCTTTCTTCTATTCGTGCAACTGCTTTTCTACCGCCTAGATTCCCGCTGTCGGTGCGTCGTGGTTCTTTAGCACCTGCTGTCTCATATCAATCGACACACAGAGCTTCCATGATGCCACTTCTTCGCTTTCGGCTCTATGTGGAACATGTCGGTAAACCAGGCCTGCGTCTTCTATGTACTCTGGACATTTCTGTGGGTTTCCCCGTTATTTCCTCTTCAGTGCGCTTATCCATTTAGCGCATTTTTAGCTGTTTAGCATTTAGCATTTCTTAGCTTTTCTATTATCGGCTGGCGGGAAAGTGCATCTGCAACCAGATTCAGCTCACCTTTCCTGTAGCTGATGACATAGTCGTATTGTTGCAGCTCAAAGACCCATCTCGCAATCCATCCAGGTGGTCTCACTTTATTATTTAGCCATTTCAGTGCCATATGGTCCGTGATCACGTTGAACTGGTACCCCTTCAGGTATGGTCTCATCTGTCGAATTTCTCATATTATGGCTAGGCATTCGTTCTCAGTCGCCGAACAAATTTTCTCTGTTCCTTTCAGGGTTCGACTGGCGTAAGCGACCACTCGCTCGCCCTTATCCGTGTCCTGCTTCAGAACTGAACCTACGCCGTAGTCGCTCGCGTCTGTTAGCAGCACAAATTTCTTTGAGAAATTAGGGCATGCACTGGATCCTCTGCTAATCGCGACTTTAGATTCTTAAACGCCTCTTGGTGTCTGGCCGTCCACTCCCACTTTGTCCCTTTTCATAAGATATCGTTTAATGGTTTTGCGACCTTGCAAAGTCAGGGACGAATCGCCGATACCACGACTCCATCCCAATGAGCTGACGTTTTTTGGGGGTTTCGATTCAGTAATCGCCGCAACCTTTCCGGGATCCATGCCAATTCCCTGACACGTTATCCGATGGCCCAGGTACAATAGCTCTTCCCTGAAGAAATGACAGATTTCCGTGTTTATCCTTAGGTTTTTCCGCCTTCAGGTTGCGGAATACTTCCCTCAAGTTCGCCATATGTTCCTCCCTTGTGCGTCCGATCCCGATGATGTAATCTTGATATGCAAATACGTGCGGAGCCATATCCGGGAATATGACCTGGTCCAAAGCCCTTTGGAAGTTTCCGAGGCTGAATGCATGCCGAACGGCATCACCTTCCACTGGTACAGACCTTTTTCTGATACCGTAAAGGTCGTGTACTTCCTGCTCCCCTCCATTGGTGGGATTTGCCAATAGCCGTCTTTAAGGTCGATGCTGCTGAAAAATTTTACTTCCCTCAATTGATCCAGTATGAAGTTTATTCGTGGCATCGGGTACGCATCATTTATCGATTTTGCGTTTATTTGTCAGAAGTCCACACACATTCTCCATTGACCTATTTATATCTTTACCATAACGATGGGTGAGCTATACGCGTGAGCCATCGGCTCTTCTACCTTTGCATCGATCTCCCCTGTTTTTTTGGGTTCATCGGATAGTATCTTTGTTTTATGGGGATGGTGTCCTTCATGGTGATCCTGTGCTGCGTTTCGTTCGAGCAACCCTTCTAGCTTGTGAACGCCACTAGTTCCTCCTCAATGAAACTTTTGTCCCGCTCTCTCCCAATCCTCCGAGGCTCCATCTTTCTCTTCTTTGGATCGTAACTTGGCCTTCGCATGTTATTGTTGTGACAAATCCTGAAAGGAAATCCCATCCTAGCACCGCGCTGTCTCCCATGCCTGGCAACACCAACATATTCAAATTGTTTTCCTTGTTGCCAAAGGTTACCGTCGTCTGGAGTACCATTTGAGTTCCGTGTGGCTTCCATTGGCCAACTGCACCAGTCTCCTTATTAATGTTCGCTCTCCGGTGATTTCGAGGTTCTCAGCTAGCTTTTCAGAAATGAAGCTAGTCGTTGCCCATGTGTCTATCATAGTCTTAACTTCTGCTCCTCCGACCTTGACGACCGCCGCCAATTGCTGATTGTCTCCTGATAATCCTCTTACTACCCCTACTGCGCCGCACATCCTGCAGAACATAATTCTTGGGTTGCATCATCCTGCATCCACTTGCTCAATGGCCTATGCCTCCGCACCAGTTACATGCCTGCGCTGGGTTCCTATCTGCCCTTGCCTAGGCGTCACTGCCCATTGCTGATTTGGCTGTCGCTGTCGTCCAATGTTGGTTCGGCTGCTGCTGCCTCATTTGGCGTCGATCGTCCGGCTGCCATCACTGCATCCATCCTTGTCCTGGGGGGCTCTGTTGCTCTGGTGAATTCTGGAGCGGTTCCTCCTTCTGCCACCTCCTGTCTACCGCCGGATGATCCCCGCGTGGTTCTCTGGAGGCTTGTCTATTAAAAACCTCGTCTTCCATAGCCAACTCCTCAAACTCCTCGGCTAAACCCATCACTTCTTCGAGCGTCGCGCATGGATATGACCTTATAAACATTTTCATGCGTGGCATGCAGTTCTTCACCAGCCTTTCTATCTTCTTCCTCGTGGAATTCCCTAGTGGCTTCATTAGGGTCTGAAGGTCCACCATATATTCCTTGAAAGGTTCTCTTCGTTGCTGCTTCCGCTGCCGAACCTGGTTTGCTAATTTTTCGATATAACCTTTCGGCAAAAAAAAGGACTCGAACTCCTCAATCCTCATCGTTCATTATGAACCATCTCTGCGCTTTGCCGTGGAGTGATTCCTCGCGGTCATCATTCTCATGACCCTCCTCGTGACCCGGAGCCGCCGGATGCCCCATCCGGGTAAACCAACCGAGGTAACCAATGGCGTCGTACTGCGGGATGAGTTCATGGCATTTGTTTGAGTAAAGAAGGTCGGCCGGTGTCCACCGACGCCTTTTTATAGGCATAACTTTAAGACGCCTGGAATAGTTCCGTTCTTGCGGTTCCTATGTCCAGTTTCATCTTCCGTTTGTATATCTACTCCCCTATTATACTATCATTATGTATGTATATTTTCCTTTTGTTTATGCCTGTGGCGTCGACTCCTCCGCTTGGGCTTTTAGCTCACTAACGAGTGCCCTCTTTTTCTTCTTTGTACCTACGTAACGGAGCACAGCAATCACTGGCGATATGAAGCTCACCATCGTGTACGGCCCGTCGAATCTTGGCGCTAATTTCGCCGCGAAACCTTCGGCTGCTTTGAACAGATGGTGCTCTTGCGCCTATAAGGGGTCGCCAATTTTTGGGCCCCACTTGCTCGTGCGCAGCTCGCTCCATGTTCCTTCGCACTAGCTCAAACACTCCTTGGAGCCTCGCTGCATTTTCTGATCGCGTGGCTTGTGATGCTCCTGTCCCCAATGCCTCTTTATCATACAACGCCATCGGCATTCTCGGCTCTCTACCTTGGGTTACGAAGCATGGCGAGTGACCGTCCTGTTTGCCTTTTCCGTAGGATTTTCCTGCGGCGTGTAAGGAGCTGTAAATTAATGCCAAACTCCGAGCTCCTCAAGAAATTTTTTGAAACTGTTGCTGGTGAACTGGACACCATTATCTGTTACCTTTCGCTCCCCGTATCTAGCGATAATCCTTTCGCGGATTGCCTTCTACAGCGTCTCAGTTGTTGCTTTCCGCATGGGAACCATCTCCATTCACTATTAAAATCGATCAATGATTACCAACAGCATGGTGTTCCCATGCTTGGACCTCGGCAATGATCCTACGAAATTCGCTCATACGCACGTCGCCCAGGGCTCCTCTGGGATCTGTGTCAGCATTTTCCCTGCAGCCTGCATCTGACTTGGTTTGTACCGCATGCACGTTTCGCACTGTCTGACATACTTCCTTATGTCCCTTCGCATCCCTGGCCAGAAGTACCTTGCTTCTATTCGTGCAACTGCTTTTCTACCGCCTAGATTCCCGCTGTCGGTGCGTCGTGGTTCTTTAGCACCTGCTGTCTCATATCAATCGACACACAGAGCTTCCATGATGCCACTTCTTCGCTTTCGGCTCTATGTGGAACATGTCGGTAAACCAGGCCTGCGTCTTCTATGTACTCTGGACATTTCTGTGGGTTTCCCCGTTATTTCCTCTTCAGTGCGCTTATCCATTTAGCGCATTTTTAGCTGTTTAGCATTTAGCATTTCTTAGCTTTTCTATTATCGGCTGGCGGGAAAGTGCATCTGCAACCAGATTCAGCTCACCTTTCCTGTAGCTGATGACATAGTCGTATTGTTGCAGCTCAAAGACCCATCTCGCAATCCATCCAGGTGGTCTCACTTTATTATTTAGCCATTTCAGTGCCATATGGTCCGTGATCACGTTGAACTGGTACCCCTTCAGGTATGGTCTCATCTGTCGAATTTCTCATATTATGGCTAGGCATTCGTTCTCAGTCGCCGAACAAATTTTCTCTGTTCCTTTCAGGGTTCGACTGGCGTAAGCGACCACTCGCTCGCCCTTATCCGTGTCCTGCTTCAGAACTGAACCTACGCCGTAGTCGCTCGCGTCTGTTAGCAGCACAAATTTCTTTGAGAAATTAGGGCATGCACTGGATCCTCTGCTAATCGCGACTTTAGATTCTTAAACGCCTCTTGGTGTCTGGCCGTCCACTCCCACTTTGTCCCTTTTCATAAGATATCGTTTAATGGTTTTGCGACCTTGCAAAGTCAGGGACGAATCGCCGATACCACGACTCCATCCCAATGAGCTGACGTTTTTTGGGGGTTTCGATTCAGTAATCGCCGCAACCTTTCCGGGATCCATGCCAATTCCCTGACACGTTATCCGATGGCCCAGGTACAATAGCTCTTCCCTGAAGAAATGACAGATTTCCGTGTTTATCCTTAGGTTTTTCCGCCTTCAGGTTGCGGAATACTTCCCTCAAGTTCGCCATATGTTCCTCCCTTGTGCGTCCGATCCCGATGATGTAATCTTGATATGCAAATACGTGAGGAGCCATATCCGGACCTATGACCTGGTCCAAAGCCCTTTGGAAGTTTCCGAGGCTGAATGCATGCCGAACGGCATCACCTTCCACTGGTACAGACCTTTTTCTGATACCGTAAAGGTCGTGTACTTCCTGCTCCCCTCCATTGGTGGGATTTGCCAATAGCCGTCTTTAAGGTCGATGCTGCTGAAAAATTTTACTTCCCTCAATTGATCCAGTATGAAGTTTATTCGTGGCATCGGGTACGCATCATTTATCGATTTTGCGTTTATTTGTCAGAAGTCCACACACATTCTCCATTGACCTATTTATATCTTTACCATAACGATGGGTGAGCTATACGCGTGAGCCATCGGCTCTTCTACCTTTGCATCGATCTCCCCTGTTTTTTTGGGTTCATCGGATAGTATCTTTGTTTTATGGGGATGGTGTCCTTCATGGTGATCCTGTGCTGCGTTTCGTTCGAGCAACCCTTCTAGCTTGTGAACGCCACTAGTTCCTCCTCAATGAAACTTTTGTCCCGCTCTCTCCCAATCCTCCGAGGCTCCATCTTTCTCTTCTTTGGATCGTAACTTGGCCTTCGCATGTTATTGTTGTGACAAATCCTGAAAGGAAATCCCATCCTAGCACCGCGCTGTCTCCCATGCCTGGCAACACCAACATATTCAAATTGTTTTCCTTGTTGCCAAAGGTTACCGTCGTCTGGAGTACCATTTGAGTTCCGTGTGGCTTCCATTGGCCAACTGCACCAGTCTCCTTATTAATGTTCGCTCTCCGGTGATTTTGAGGTTCTCAGCTAGCTTTTCAGAAATGAAGCTAGCCGTTGCCCATGTGTCTATCATAGTCTTAACTTCAGCTCCTCCGACCTTGACGACCGCCGCCAATTGCTGATTGTCTCCTGATAATCCTCTTACTACCCCTACTGCGCCGCACATCCTGCAGAACATAATTCTTGGGTTGCATCATCCTGCATCCACTTGCTCAATGGCCTATGCCTCCGCACCAGTTACATGCCTGCGCTGGGTTCCTATCTGCCCTTGCCTAGGCGTCACTGCCCATTGCTGATTTGGCTGTCGCTGTCGTCCAATGTTGGTTCGGCTGCTGCTGCCTCATTTGGCGTCGATCGTCCGGCTGCCATCACTGCATCCATCCTTGTCCTGGGGGGCTCTGTTGCTCTGGTGAATTCTGGAGCGGTTCCTCCTTCTGCCACCTCCTGTCTACCGCCGGATGATCCCCGCGTGGTTCTCTGGAGGCTTGTCTATTAAAAACCTCGTCTTCCATAGCCAACTCCTCGGCTAAACCCATCACTTCTTCGAGCGACGCGCATTCATGAACATTCGGCCTCATGAACATTTTCATGCGCGTCATGCAATTTTCCACCAACCTCTCTATCACCTCCTTCGTGGACTTCCCTAGTGGCTTCATCAGGGTCTGAAGGTCCACCGTAAGCTCCTTGAAGGGTTCTCCTCGTTGCTGCTTCCACTACTGATCCTGGTCTGGCAACTTCTCGAAATACCCTTTCGGTAGAAAGAAAGACTGAATGCTTTCCAAGTTGGCCACTCCTCATCGTTCATTATAAACCATCACTGCGCTCTGCCCTGGAAAAATTCCGGCATCGCCCGCGGCATCGTGCCGGCATCCGGCACGACCACTCCCGGACTTGTTTGCCTACTTTTACGTAGTCCACCTGCACCCTTCAGCACTTTTGGCTCCATACTCCTTACACTTTTCATTTATGGATCCGCCAAACTTTTGATAAACTCCTCAGACTCACTCACCACTCTTTGTCTCAGCGTGGACCTCTGTGGGTACTTTTCCTCAATTCCACGCGTGACCGCCAACACCTCGTCGTCCTCGGTCTCGTTGACCCACTTAGCAATTAGTGCCCTCATGTTTTCTACTGTACCTTCTGCTGGCAGTCCGAACTCTACATACTTCGCTCAACTCCTCCTTGCGCAGCGTGTATATCCAGTTATTTTTTCCCAACTCGAAGCTGCGATACTTCTAGACTCGCAAGCAAATCACGTAGTTTGGGCGCCAGGTGTAACGAACTATTTTTGCCAGATGGTGCTCGCAACAAATGCCGCTGCTAGCTCACAAGAGTTGTGGGTCGTTCCACCGAATTTATAGATTTGACGTGATTCCCGAGCCCAGAGATAACACAGGGTGCTTCGTTTTCAAACAGTTCCCTTTATTCTTAAAATATTTACAAAAGTGTGAGGTGTGGCTGCTTGGTTCAGCCGAAACGACCGCTCGTCCTCCCCTCGTTAACCGGTCACCGTTCCGGGTTGGTGCCAATACACACGCCCTCCCGATGCCTTTGCCCAGCAGGCCGTGCGGTCTTGGTGCCTGGCGCCGGTTCGGCTCACGGTTCCCTCTGTTCGGACTCACGTGCTGTAGTTGCGGGGCCTATGCTATGCCTATGCCCTTTTCCAGCCGTAGTTTCTGCTCCCGGTGTCGCTCTCCTCTATCGCCACCGATGCTCCAGTCGTCAGCGCTGTTCTTGTCGTCGGCGATGTTCCTGTCGTCGGCGTTGCTCCTGTCGTCGGCACTGCTCATGTCGTCGTTGCTCTTGTCGTCATTGCTCTTGTGGTCGCTGCTCCTTTCCTGTGGACGCTGTTGCTGCTCCTGTGGTCGCTACTCCTCGTGTCGCTGCTCCTCTTTATATATCCCGTGGATCGTCGATATCCTTGGCTCACTGGGAATGCACTTTCGCCGTGGCCCGCACCTAATCCGTGTTAGCAGACCAAAAGGCTCACCTCCCAGGCATACGCCGGGCAGGATACGCTTCTTGGTGCCTGGCGGCCGGATCAGGGCACGAAGGGCCTACATACCATACAGGACACGCCACCAGATGCGTTAGCCACTCGCCTCCAAACACCTGCGTGCCTACGCTCCGCAGGATGGCTGATCAGAGGTTTGGCGTCGCGACTCCTTTAACTCCAGGTGATACACAGTGCGTACGCCCCAGCACCTGGATCAGGAATCTCTTAACTTGACCGGGGTGTCCCTGTTGGGTCTTGTTGATGGGCTTGAGTTCCCGAGCTGGTTATCCCTCGCTTTACAGGATTATACCTGGTTGTGACGGTTAGGACTCGATAAGGAGTACACCAGACCGATCAGTCGCTACCGCTATAACACCAGGATACCTGTCGTGTACGCCCAACCCCACTCTATTTACCCTTGGGCTCCAGTTCCGCCGCGGATCCTAGATCCTTTTCCCACTTGCTCCTCGACTCGTCCTTGCTCGGTGACTCGCGTACAGCTGCCGCACTTACCCACAGGGGGTCCTGAGCCACGGATCACAGATCCTTGCACATTCGCTCTAAAATCCCGCACTTGAGACTGTCGGACATACCCACCCTCCTTCAGCCTATACTCCTAATTCCTCCAAGGAAACTTTCTCGCTTGAATGTTAGACATACCCTCGGGGGGTCTTTTACTCATCTCTTCCAGCTTCCCTAGAAGACTCGGTCTCGATTCGCTCCAGTGGCCCTCCTTATATAGCGCATGAGGCGTGTGAGGCACCAATCTCGCGTCCCGCCGTTAGCCCTTCGTTCCTCTTTTGTCGCCGTTAATCCTTTCTCCAACTCGCGACGCCTTTCCATTGGCGGTATCTCTTTGTGCCCTCCCTTTTGCCCGGACTTTGTCCAGATTCCCTCACGCTCCCCCCTTTGGCATTCTCAATGCATTTCTGCGTTTCTGCATTTTCTAAACACAGCTGCGCTGTCGTGGGCCGTTTTGTTCCCTGCTGTCCCCGCTTTTTCCTAAAAATCTTTGAGCGCGGCCGCGGAGGACCGTCCGTAACGTTCCACGGTGATTCCTCTTTCTCCTTCTTCCATGCGCGCAGCCGTGCTGGTTCCTCTGCCCCCGCTGTTTCCCCCTTATGCCGTCTACATTCCAAGCATTTCTTTCCTTCCGTATTTTCTAAACACGGCCGCGCTATCTTGTCTGCCCCCTCCCCCGCTGTTGCCCCACTTGCCACCTGTCTTGGCGTGTGGGAGATTTAATCCCCTCACACGATGGTTACGCGTTCAGACAGTAGACCTTAGGAGGAGAATGTATTTATGAATAATCATAAGCGCGGAAAAAATAATATTCAAGAACAATAGTGTATATAAGAAGTTTATGGTATAATGAAGTTAATTGAAAACCTAAAGCTTAGTTTCGTTCAAGTTGCCGTTGGATAGTGGCGTTCTGTAAAAAGAATTCTTGCTGATGATGCGAGATTTGATTGAGTTTGAGTATTTTTTTTTTTTTGTTAAATTTTTTTATTTATCTGCATCATTTATGCTTACTTTCATTGTTTTGACGTTTTCTTGCGACTGACGACTGGGAGCGTGAATGGGGTATTCAGCAAGGTTGGTGGTATTCAGCAAGGTCGGGGAAGACCAATTTATCGAACTCTTCGGTGCTACTCGGAAAGTAGAAACATACATGTTAAATGCAGGCTGTAGTGTACAAAATGTTCGTCATTGGTGGTAGTTTTTGGGCTAACATTCTTTGGGTCAGTCATTCATTCAAACTATACACAGACTAGAATCTAACATGAACCGGGAAACGAAGCAGAGGACTTACGAGAAGGAGACAATATAGAAGAATACCAGGTTGATACAAGTACGACGTTGCAATCAACTACCACTAGTTAGTTGATGACCAAAACTCTAATAAAAAAAAATTATTAATTTAAACAAAGCCAAAAGATAATCTTACCAAATTAGGTGTATCTTATTCATACAATTTTAATTTAAATAGTTTTTATAAAATCAAATATTTACTTATATTATAATTATATTTATGGCTGTTAGCGGCCAAAATCTTCAAATAACTTTTAATGTAAGATGCAACACTTTACAAAGCTGTATCTATTTCTATATATTGTGTATGATTAATTTTTATTTTTTGTTTACTATTTCTGTCATATGCATTCGTAAATTCTTCTTTTATATCAGAGTCTTGATTTTGTTGATAACTTTTACAAATAGAGTTTATTTCAGATAATCTAGAGTGGGATGGTATGGTAATCTTGCTGGTTTGTAAAGACCCTCGTCCTCGTTTTCGTTTTGGAAGAATACCTTTTCGAGCCATGTAGAAACGAATAGTTGAGACAGGTATATTGAACATATTACTGACAGTTTGAAATGTCTGGCCATTTGAAATATATTTGGCCGCTTGAGCTAAAGATGCTTCAGAACGGCGTACCCGCTTGTATGATGTATATCTATTTATCGAATTATTCCTTAATTTGGTTGAAACATTATTTGGGGGCTCGATTTCTATATTCAGCGGCAGATCGGTAGAGTCAGTTCCAGAAATACTTTTTTCTTCTTCTTGTGCGACAAAATAATTATGATCTTCCTCATTGGTAGATTCCAAAGATTGATGCCGCGAATAATTAAGATGTGGCCTGAAAAGTATTTATAAAAATGATTAAAGAAAATGTAAAACGGTTTTCGTGAAAATGTAAATATCAAGGAAAATAACATATGCGACCTCATTAAATACGAATAATATCGATCCCAAAAAATATTCTCTAATCGGTAGCGAAGCCATAACGCCGTAAAGAGAATATGAAAAAAAGGGCATAAAATTCAGACATTTTAATATAACATAATCCACATAGAAAAATCAAGCACCACATAAAAAACAGGAAATCATCGAGGATATGACCAAATTTGTGGAAAAATACTGAAAGAACTACCTGATTTATATTCGATACCTATTCTTCCATTGATCGTTGGCGCTTCCCACTGCATGCATACAGCCTACTTCCCGCTCAAGCAACCGAATGTAGGCGTATTAGTAAATGCTGGATGCTCAGCATTGCTCTACAAATTATTAAAGGGGTAAGTTTCTTAGGTAGAGTCTGCAATGATATGAAGAAATGTGAATATGGGCATCCCTGTTTAGTCCACAAAGAGCATATGATAAGAAATACTTTCGTACAGTTTGTATGCGGTGTTGATGAACCTCATATTTGGGACACTAGATACATGAACTGCACTCGAGTATCGGACGGACCATAGGTATTGATCCATCAAGTATTAAATCGTTAACTGAACATTAAAATTTGAAATGTTTAAGATCCTAATGCATCTGTCCCTGCATTGGACAGAAGAGGATTTGTATTGCAGACAAAGCTTAACATCGTCTACGCACATTAGTAACAGCGAGTTTGTTAAAGCTTTTTTAAATCATTAATAAAAAGAGTAAAAACTAACAGGCCTAGATGACTTCCTTGTAGAACTCCAGATGTAGCACGGACTAAGCGGGAATGTAAATTTTTATATATAACTACTTATGTTCTACCAAGCCATCTAGGTTGCAGAAGACCCAAGAAAGAAGATCTATAGGAATTCCAAAAAGATTTAGCTTACTTAACAGGATGAGAAATTATCTGAATAAGAATCTCTGACTTCTGTATCAATAAAATCAGTTTGAAAATCCTTTCTGAAGTCAACTAAGGCAAAGGATGTCAAACCCATTCAACTAATGGTGGTGGAACGACGCCCAATGAAACTATGCTGACATGGAAAAATTATTGAAAAGCATAGGTTTGCAACAAATGAGAAGTGATTAATTTTTTGAATATATTTGGAACAGCTGACAATTAACTGATTTCTTTATAGTTGGCAGCATTGGATTTTTCCTTTTTGAAAAATTTCGAACAAATTTTGCTTATAAATCGGCAATGGTCTGATCGAAGTTCGCAGATGTTTCAAACGTAAGAAATACATGAAAATTTATATGTGTACACTTAGTGTATTAAATGCTATAAAACTGAATCGGATTCTAAGTGAACTGAATCCGGCAGCGGCGAATATAATTCCTATTACATTCAGCGTTATGCACGGTACCTTATGGCAAACCTTATTTGCCAGCGGCGTGATCTTCTGATCGATACCAGAAGTAGTTTCGATTAAAAACTCTAGCGTGGGGTGATAGCCTCTGGGGTTGAAGGGGGACATGTCAAGAATTTCCGCCGTAAAATAATAATGGGTGGTGATCACGATGAGTTTTCAACCCGGCACGTGTTTATATTGTTTAGTTCTATTATTCCACGTGCCAAATAAGAATATATTTAAAAATATATTGCAGGTTTTTTCAAGTTTTTCAAGGTTTTTAAGTTTTCATTTTAGATTAATTATTTTTTCTTACGATTTAGACATTTTATTTTATAGAAAGTGATAATGATATGTAAACCGTTCTGATCTAAGTATAGCACGTGAAGTAAGCTTCATTGGTTGAAATTTTACGCGACTTCTTAAATTAAAATTGTTTTTTATTTTTTAAAGGTATCCTTAAGTAATTTAAAAAAAAATCGTAAAACAAACTTTGTTCGAATTTTAATAACACACTCAAATTTTTACAACATTTTAAAAATTAAAATAAAAGTAAGGCAAACGCGGACGGTATTTTTTTCGAAGAAAACTTTTACAAACATTTTCATTTGGGAAATTCGTTAAAAATCGTTTTTCCTGAATATGTTTTGAAAGAAATGTGCGGATGGTTGAGGTACCAATCGACGCGCAGCAAAATCTGTGTGTATATAAATATCTGTCTGGTGACAGCAATCTCCCCAATATCTCCAAATTAGTGAATCAAAAATTGTTAAACATTTACACAAATTTCTTCCAAGCCAAAATACTTTTGGCAAATGTTTGGATAAAATTCAATCACACACAGATCTTTTTCGGCTAAATATAGTGTTTACGCGCTATCTTAAAGCTATGGGACTTTTGTCTCCGCCTAGCAGACTGCGTCCGCTATGATAAAAACATGGTAGAACTCTAAAAGACTTAATATCCACGACATACCATTGGCTTGACAAATTGAGCATCGAAATAAACAAAGAAAAAATATGTAAGATATAACGAGAGGAAAACTATATATCCGACTTAAATTGACAGAGAAAACATAAAACAACACAAAAATGCTGGAAAAAAAAACAAGAGTCGACGGCTATTGTCGAGTTTAACGACTATGTGATACCCGGTACTCATTGTTTCCACCAAAACTTAAAATTACCTTTCAAAGAATAGATTTTTAATATAATAGATTACATAATGCAACAGTGAATCTAAACTTTTGAAGTGATATATTTGGTCGAATATAAAAATAAACCGAGTATGAAATTTTTGGTTACGCCCTCAAAATCTTAATATATTGTAAAAAAAAGAAATTGAAATTTTAGATTTTCCTGTTTTTCGGATTTTGACTCGGTACAACTTACGAAAAATCTGACATTCATATTGTCGGGTCAAGCAAAAATCTGGCCGGCAATAATTTATTGAACTCGCGACGTTCTCTCTTCTATCTTTATGTCCCTATTCGCGTCGCTCGCTGTCGTGCATTCGATCGGCCACCTGCAATTGCCGTCAAGCGCTATCATGGTCTCGCTCTCTCGTGGTATCTCTCGTTCGCTCCGCAGCATCAAGCGTTGAGCCGCGCTCCCGTGTCACTTACTTATCAGACCGGTCTTCAACCCTACGCACAGTTCCCATATTTGTATATAAGTTAACAAACAACTCTTAGCTTAGGCTGAGCAGGCCAATTCTTATTCCCCTTATTAATATTCATCATTTTTTATTATTATTATTACACTTTTCTCTCATGCATGGTCCACCCTAAATTGGGTCCACCTTATTGGCCCTATGCTGAGCCGGCACATTGTACCATTCCGAGCCGTGGCTCCTTTCCATTGGCTGACAGCGATCGTATGACTTCTGCAAAATGTGCAAGGTCAGCGGTCTGCCACGGGCATCTGGCTATACATGAGCTTTTGTTAATTCTTAAGTTTTAGTTTTAATTTGGATTTGGAATGAAGAGCACTAGCTCTATCATAAAACTCCGGCTTTAACCGTTACATTTATTCTGCTCATGGAATTTGGTTACCGTGCCTTAAGGGCCGTAACAACGGAGATAAGTATCTCCCACCATAACCTTCGGGAAAGGAAGGAAGTCGAAGCGACCACCCGACTCTCCAGTGGCTACCATCCTTGGTGGTCAACACTACCTAACCAACGGCAGCAACCTACTGCCGGCCCTCCACGGATATTCATCCAACCGGCTCTACCCTTGCCACGGAGGCACCGCCAGCCGGCCTAAATAAATAAATAATTGGCACCCAACGGATTAATATTAAACCTAATATTCGAATCCCACCCTTGAAGTTGTACATTATGTAAGTAGCTGAGCGCCGACAATAGCCAAAGTCTACGCTAACACAAATACCAGTAATAAATAAATAGTGACTCGATTTTCGATTTCTAATACAGATTTTTCTGAGTGCGTGGCAAAAAAATAAAAAAAAACATATATCTCATATAACGCACACTGGTGCCAATCAACATTTATATGAATTAATTATGCAAGGAATATTTTATTTCTTTGTTAACGTTGGTCTCTATATGCATGCACAGGCCGCCAGTCGTTTTCTCCTTGTGTTTTGATACAATTTTATCCACTGTTCTTATATTGAATTTTGTACTAAAGTTATCCAGTGTGTCTGTGCTAATAATACACCCAGTCGAATCGACCTATACTTGTTTTCACCGTTCTGTATTTTAATTTTGTATTTAATCCATTCTGTATTTAATCCATTCATCTGTATTTAATCCCTTTTCGCCTTTTATATCACCAAAGTGGCCCGTCGAATCCTTTTGTCTTGAGCCCCAATCGTCAAATACCTCGTATCTACCCAGCGCCCTTTAACTGCCAATGAGTTGGGAGTATAGGGAAATAAAGTAGGATTTCACCTCGAAATTAGGGATATAGATCAACCAGAAATGAACGCAGAAATGATCCAAGCGCTTGTCGCAAATGCGGTCAGCGTCGCTCTTGACGAGCAGGAAGCACGCTAAGAGCATGCTACGAGCAAGCACGCTTAAGAAACGATTTTGCCACAGAATTAGGAGCGGTTAGAGCACAGGTTAGCGCGCTGTCAGTGCAAGCGCCGCAGGTGGAAGTTTATAAAAAAGTAGTACCGGACCCTGCAGTAAAATGCGATGTCAAGTTGGACATAGTAAAATCCTTGCCGACGTTCAGTGGAAGCCACGACGAGTATGTTTCGTGGAGGCAGGCTGCATCAGATGCTTATGAAGTATTCAAGAAGTACGACGGCAGCGAGGCACACTACGAGGTCGTTGTCATCATTAAAAACAAAATTTGCGGTCCCGCTCGGGCACTACTCACGTCCCACAACACAATGCTAAATTTTGATGCAATTCTAGCCAGACTATATTGCACATATGCGGACAAAACGTCCCTAAGAGTGCTACGGCAAAACTTAGAAATGGTTCGGCAAGGAGATTCCGACCTTATGGCATACTATGATGAGGTCGAGAGAAAACTCACGCTCGTCACTAACAAAATAGTCATGTCACATAACATGGACACAGCAACAATCCTGAATAATGAGGTTAGGGATGATGCCCTTCATGCATTCATTGCAGGGCTTAAGAGGCCCCTCAAGACACTCGTGCTACCAGCACAACCCAAAGACCTTCCATCTGCACTAGCGTTAGTGCGGGAAGCCGAGAACAGCATTGAAAGAAGTGCGTTCGCGGCATCCTACGCGAAAACTATAGAAGAGAAGTCCCATTTCAACGAGGGCAATAGGCGCAATAATAAGGGTCAGGGAAAGCAATGGAGAGGTGAGGATAAAAATCCGCACTTCATTCCTAAGCAGAATCAAAGTAAGCCTCATGAGGACAATCCCTGGCCGAAGCACAGAGATCCCGAGTCCTTAGACCACAATAAGGTTCAGCCCATGGAGGTAGACCCCTCAACGGCTAAATTCAGACAAGAAACAAGCTGGGGAAAGCCTCAAAGTAACAACAATTACAAAAGACAGAACTCGTCCCAGCGTCAGTCGGGCCAAAGACGCCAACGCGTCAACAATATAGCCCAACCCCAACAGGAAGTAACAGATTATGACACCACAGCTGAGGCTGAGGTTGCCACTATTGAGGAAGATAGCGACATAGCCGAACTTAACGACCTCCTCCATTTTTTAGGGAGCGTTCCCGACTGCCGTTCGTCGAGCGACAGTTGGCTGGCAGAACACTAAAAATTCTCATCGACACTGGGGCGGCAAAAAATTACGTGAAGCCCGTAAAGGAGCTAAGAAACGTAATACCGGTCGAAACCCCCTTCACTGTGAGCTCTATTCACGGCCCCAGTAATGTCAAAAACAAGTGTATAATGCGCATTTTTGGACTACACGTCCCATTTTTCCTTTTGGATACATTGAGCACGTTCGATGCTATTATAGGCTTCGATTCGCTAAAGCGAGCAGGAGTAGCATTGGACCTAGGCAACAGCGTAATAAAATACGCAAACGTCACTGAGAAGCTCAAATTTTTTGACTGTCAGAATGTCAACTTCACACATCGGTCATCGCTTCTATTCGAACTACGAGTGACGAACCTGTCTACTCAAAGTTATACCCCTATCCTATGGGGGCAGCAGACTTTGTAAACAATGAGATCAAAGAGCTGCTGCAAAATGGCATAATCAGGCCGTCCAGATCCCCGTACAATAGCCCTGCCTGGGTGGTTGACAAAAAAGGGACTGATGATAATGGCAGCAAGAAGAAGCGATTAGTAATCGACTTCAGGAAGCTGAACGAGCGAACAATCGCCGATCGCTACCCCATGCCGAGCATACCCATGATTCTAGCGAACTTGGGGAAAGCCCAATTCTTTACCACTCTGGACCTGAAGTCAGGGTACCACCAAATATACCTGGCTGACAAGGACCGAGAGAAGACCTCGTTCTCAGTCAATGGTGGGAAATACGAATACTGCCGACTATCCTTCGGCCTTAAAAACGCAGGGAGCATTTTCCAAAGAGCCATCGACGATGTGCTGCGGGAAGAAATCGGCAAAATATGCTACATCTACGTCGACGACGTTATCATCTTTTCCGAGAATGAGACGGAACATGTCAAGCATATTGACACGGTGCTTAAGCGCCTACTCGATGCCAACATGAGGGTGGCACGGGAAAAAACTAAGTTCTTTAAAGAAAGCGTTGAGTTCCTAGGGTTCATTGTCACCAGAGGAGGAACAAAAACAGACCCAGAAAAAGTTAGGGCAATAAAAGAGTTTCCAGAACCAAAAAATCTATTTAGCCTCAGGTCCTTTCTAGGCCTAACGAGCTATTATAGGAGCTTTGTAAAAAACTTTGCCTCCATTGCTAGATCTCTGACCGCCATCCTCAAAGGGGAAAACGGGACGGTCAGCAAGAATATGTCGAGAAAAGTAGCTGTCAAGTTTAATGAAACCCAGCGAAACGCATTTGATCATCTTCGTAACATTTTGGCATCGGAAGACGTTATTTTGACATACCCTGATTTTAAACTACCGTTTGACTTAACCACCGACGCCTCAGCGAGTGGAATAGGCGCGAAAATATCCCAAAATAAAAGACCTATTACCATGATTTCACGCACGCTAAAAGACTGCGAGCTGAACTACGCCACCAACGAAAGAGAATTGTTGGCGATAGTCTGGGCAATAGGCAATCTCCAAAACTACCTATACGGTAACAATGAAATACGGATCTTTACAGACCCCCAGCCTCTCACATATGCGGTATCCGACAAAAACACCAACGCTAAGATCAAGCGATGGAAAGCGTTCATTGATGAGAACAACGGGAAAGTGTTTTACACACCCGGAAAACAAAACCTGGTAGTTGACGCGCTATCGAGGCAACCCCTAAATTACTCAGAGGCTGAGGCCCAGTCCGACGCGGCTACGGTGCATAGTGAACTTTCGCTCTCATACACCATAGAGACCACAGACAAACCTCTGAACTGCTTTAGAAACCAAATTATTTTGGAAGAAACAGGCCAACCGCTTCATAGCGGTTTCATAGGCATGTTCATAGAGATTTCATAGTCTTCGGAAATAGAACTCGCCATATCACTAACTTTAATAACAAGGACTCGCTTGTTGAATCCGTTAAGGAGATCATCAACGCCAACGTTGTGAATGCAATTCACTGTGACTTCCCTACACTGGCTCGCATTCAACATGCCTTGAGGCAGGAATTTCCTGCGACAAAGTTCTGGCATTGTAAAACCTCCGTCAGTGACATAACCAACGCTAATGAACAGTTGGAGATCACTAACACAGGGCACAATCGCGCCCATAGGGCTGCCCAGGAGAACGCAAAACAAATTCTCCGGGATTACTACTTCCCGAACATGTCCAAATTAGCTAGCGAAGTGGTCGCAAATTGCAAAGTCTGCAATAAAGCCAAATACGACCGCCATCCTAAGAAACAGGAATTAGGAACTACACCTATCCCATCATACGTTGGGGAAATGTTGCATATCGACATTTTTTCGACCGACAAAAAAATCTTCTTAACTTGCATTGATAAATTTTCCAAATTCGCTATCGTACAGCCCTTAGTTTCTAGGGCAATAATAGATGTACGAGCACCCATTCTCCAACTGGTAAATTTTTACCCCAACACCAAGACCATATACTGCGACAATGAGGCTTCCTTTAACTCTGAGACAATCACATCATTGCTGCGAAACCAATACAGCATCGATGTTGTTAACGCGCCACCGCTACACAGTAGCTCCAATGGCCAAGTAGAGAGATTTCACAGTACCCTGGCGGAAATTGCCAGATGCCTCAAGATTGATAAAAAAAATCGAGGACACTGTGGAACTAATATTGAGGTCTACTATAGAACACAACAGGTCGCTACATTCGGTTACAGAGTTTAGGCCGGTAGAGGTCATCCACGCCAGCAGCGATGAGATGAAGCTGGCAATTAAAGCCAAGATTGACAAGGTACAACAATCCAACCTAGACAGGGTTAATCCTTCAAGGCAGAACAGAGTCTTCGAAGTCGGTGAAAGAGTGCACCTACGCAACAACAAAAGATTAGGGAACAAATTAACTCCGCTTTATTCAGAAGAGCGTGTAGAAGCAGATCCGGGAACATCTGTTCTCATTAGGGGGAGGGTGGTCCATAAGGACAACATTAGATAGGCATTTCATCTGCCACAGTCGCCCTTATATTAAAACCCAATCGTTGCTATAATTCCCACAGGCTCACCATTATATCCATCATACTGCTGTCCACCGCAAGCGCAAGAATCACCGATTTCTCGCACGCTAAATACATCCCGGTGCTAGACGGCAACGTTTTAGTATGGGAACAGTACGGCCTGGTCAGGCACTCGACAAATCTGTCCGAGTTTGCCAGCATAATTGACTCCACGGTCAGAATGCTGGAACTGTTCCCACATTCCCACATGAGGAAGCTGCTGGAAGTGGACATTGAACATGCCCAGAACCTTCTGGAGGAACTTAAGGTACACCATAGAATGGCCAGGAGCCTTGATTTTTTGGGCTCAGTTCTTAAGGTCGTGGCGGGTACACCCGACGCGGATGATCTAAGTAGAATTAACACCAATCAAGCGTTGCTTATCGAGGCTAATAATAGACAGGTTATAATTAACACAGAGACACAGAAACACATCAATCTACTCACACACACGGTAAACAAGATCCTCAGGGAGAAAAAGGACGGGCTTGTTGACTCAGGCCATCTGTTCAAAACACTCCTTGCCAGAAATAGAATGTTAATATCCGAAATCCAAAATTGTATGTTTACTATCACGCTTGCTAAAAATAATATCATCAATCCTACTATTTTCAATCATAATGACCTAAAGGCTATTTTTGACGAACAGCTCACAGAGGTCCCAATAGTTAGCCTTATGGATGTATCTAAGATTAAGATTTTTCAAAATAATGCTCTTGTCCACGTTATAGTCCAGTATCCAAGAGTTAAGCGTGTTTGTAAAAAAGTCCTGCTCTTCCCTGTCGCACACTACCATACTATGCTACAAATAGAAGACAACATCGTGGCGGAATGTGATGACGGAATCCTAGCAGTCTCCGATTGCGCTTCTACCGGCCAAGTTGGTTGGTACATTTTGCAAAAAGGCGTCTCACGACACCTGCGCCTGGCAATTACATGCAGGCGGGGCGGCTACGTGCCGGACGCGGCCCAGCAATCTGGAACCCCTTACAATTGTGGACGATGGAGTAATAATCGTCAACGAAAAACTAACGAGGATTACCATCGATGACGGTCCCACAACAACCATAGTAGGGACCCACCTCATCACCTTCGAGAGAAAGGCGGTGATCAACGACTCCGTGTATTTGAACCTCAACTACTCAGTGAATAAGAGCCCGGGTATTGCGGCCTCCCCCTTAATTAACATCACGGGACACGATCATATACTGAGCCTGCCAATTTTACAGCGGATGAACGAGCATAACCTGGTTTAATGCTGGAGCTCAGAGATGACGTGTCGGCTGGAGGTTCCCCGAGGTTCGCCGCAGGTGTCGCCGTCAGCCTCACACTATGCGCGTTGGTCCTGCTCCAACAAAACTGCAGGCGCAAACGAGAGGCAACCCAGCTACAAAAGTCCATCGACGAATTGGCTGTTACCGAGGACGGCGTCCAATTTAAGGGGGGAGTAGTTAACAAACAACTCCCAGCTTAGGCTGAGCAGGCCTGCCACGGAGGCACCGCCAGCCGGCCTAAATAAATAAATAATTTATAAACAAAAATTCATAAAGCCGAAAGATAAATAAATTGCGCATATATATATAAATCAAACAGAGCTGTTATTTATTAAAGGCAGGTTTCTGAAAATTAATTAAAGCTGCCGAAAACGCTCGGTATCTCAACACATACTATATAGCAATGTTGTCTCATTAATACTGAATAAAACGAGACAATACAAACAAAGAATTATGAAAATTGTTGAAGTTATAACGCTTTTCCCAAAAAATCAATAGATAAAAGTCAATAGAAGAGCTTTGCAAGAGCTCTGGATGATAGTTTTTGTTTTTCTTTAAGATAATATACTCTGGAGTGGTCACAAAGTTCAATTCACTTCAAAATTTTTTTATTATTTTCATAAAAAACCAACCAAATATATGTGCCATATATACATATGTGCTACATAGTCTCTAAGATCCACGCCAGGATTTTTTAAAATGGGAGGCTTAATAACTAGCAGTTTATTAGCGCCCTAGTATCCCTATCTCTCGGAGAAACCGCAAGTGTTTTCTGTGCGCTACTTTTGCAAAATTTCCGTTGCGAAAAATCACCACGTGGCTTGGTGAAAACATACAGCGTGGAAAACGAAAAAAAGCATCGTAACAGTTGTGCGTCGGTGCTGCCAACGCGGTTAAAATTAAAAAACAGCTTTCTATCATTTTTTGGCTCTGCCATATCGGGAGAAAAACTTTGAACAGCTGTGTGCGGTGTGGTCGTGCTTTAAAAGCTTATTTGCACTAAATTTGCTTTGATCTTAGTGGCGGGCTGAATAAGAATTTCGAAATCCAATTAGAAAATGCCGTGCGCGAGAGGTTACCGCAGCCGTTCGGACAGTCGCTCGAGCGCGGTTAGGGTCGTTAGCGCTGAGGGCTTCTTGCCTGCAACCGACAGGGAAAGAATTCGAGGGAGCGCTCCATCTCCATGGAGCTGAATACTCGAGAATTAGAGCCCAAGCGTGTTACGTCGGGGCAAAACATGTTCTCGGCGGCCTGCCGGCTTATAGCGCAATTTTGCCACGTCTGAATTCAAAACACAAACTTGTACGTAGACTTCGATAATACCCATGTAGATTAATTTTATTTCAAATATATCTTTTGCCACAGCTCCTAACGCCCCCCTAAATGGCTGTAACCAGTCCAGAAAAGTATTTTAAAAAAGTTTGATGCCCAACTAATTGCATGGTTTATAATATCGTTCAGCCAAATCGACCTAAATTTGAGGGGAGTTATAGACATATATATTATGATTCCCATATTTGCTGGTTGTATATTTGAGCCTGTGAATCTCAGAGACTCGAAGTCTCTGGAAAAGGAATGGTTTCACATGAACACCTACCATGTTGGCTTAATCTCACGGCCCCCTTTGACTTGGGATATGAAACTATGCGTTAATCAGCGCCCTTTTGGAACCATGTTCAGCCGGATAACGAATGAAAGTCAATCTATTCGGGTCATGACTTAAGGATGGAGTCTTATGTAAACTTCTTCCGATCTATAGGGTCACGGCACCCGGTTGTATAACGCAACTCCACGTCGATCCTAAGGGCTTTATCCGCATTTGGTTGATAAACCACATCCACCACGTAGCTCCCTAGGGGGCCTCAAGCATATCAAGCATATCCATATATATTCCGTAGGCCCTTTCTCCCGTGGAACCAGAAATTATCACAGCCTCCGGTCAGGCGCCGTGCCAATATGACACTACCGATTCTTTCTTTCTATTCTTTCCTCTTCCGCCAACCGCGGCAATCGTCGCTGGTCAGTCGCCTCATCACTTGTGGTACCAGAAAAATACTCTGATCAAGTTTGAGCAACTAAAAGAAGCACTGCCTTATTTAGCTACCAAGAAGCTCGGAGACTGAGCACTCCGGCGGCGGGCGAAATCCCGGGGAATCTTAACACACACCAATACACTCGATCCTGATTCACCCCTAATACATCTCAGCATCTACAAATCAACGCATTAACGACCTAATACGGCTTTTGCAACCACATTTAACCTAACAACCCTATCGCTCGTGGAGAGCAATTGACTAAATGCAAAGTCCCCCACCCTGATTCAAACCCAACCCGCCCTGATTTTGAAGATCTTCATACAGCAGACACTCACTGAGAACATGTTTCTAGGTCTCGTCTTCAACCCATCACTGAGGTTAAAACCGAGACATCTGGAATGATCTCGTAAGTGACCCGCCCATTTTCACTCTCACCCCATTGGGCTTGCCAGTCCGACAGGGCAAATTAATACAACATAGACTTCCATTCACTTGACCCTAATCTCTCCACGTTCCCTCCAGACATTTCCTGATACTGCCATTTATCCTGCAGCAATGGAAATCCCTTCTTGAGCTTGTAGCTTACGGCTCTACGCCGTATTCCCAAGTCAAGGAGGACTGCTCATTCAATGATATTCAACATTATATTTTTCGGCCCTGGTTGACTATTTTCTAAAAATGCCCATATATTATATATAGGCGAGGCGATCTTCGCTCGCCAATTCACGTGGTGTGATAATCGAACGCACCATTACAGAAAGATGCATATTACTTTTAGCCACGTTAACATTTTATGACATTGCCCCAAATTGTCCACCGGTGTAGCTGAGCTACCTTAGATTACCTTAACGAAAGTGACCACTTCCTCATAAAAATATGCGTTTTTTTGTGTTTTGGGCGGGAAAACTCACCCCACCCCAACCTAAATATCAGACTGATATGGCTAAATGGGATATATATAAAACTATAAAACTAAATACCTGTGTCGGTAAATGAAAAATAGTTGCTTAAATCACCAAGTTGCCTAGGTAACCAAATGGGTAAGAGCGGGCGCCAATTTTGACATTTCTCAGACTAAAAGGATGCAACATAGCAACCCTTTAGCAACTATGAAACAAAAAACAAAAAAAAAATGTGAGCTCGGACTCTGGCCCTTGGACATTGGCTACTCATAGTTTATATATTTCAAGAACAGCATTTTTTCTGTCGAATATATCCAGACTCAAAAACTAATCTATCGAACGTGTCATCCAACTTCGCCATCCCTATCCTCAAAACTCTTAGACCAGAACTTTACGCTACATGCCATGCAAGCGTAAAGTTATATTGTAGACTCGAGCGCTGCGGCATCGGTTCAATGATTTATAACCTTGTAAAGGCCTTTATGACCCACAGCCCTAATGACCCTAAATTTCAGAAAGATACAAAAAGATTAAAATATCAATCTACGCATCAATCTACAATCTACTCTTTACCAAAATAAAAAACAATTTTCTAAAGTAGTATAAATAGAATTATATTAAAAGTGTAAATCAATTAAAAATTCTTTGTAAAGCCATCGACTCAAATCCAACTCTTAAATATCATTGCACTAACCTGAGAAAACTAACCTGAATACTACTACGATGCTACCAAGGAGCTATTTGCGAGCAATCAGCGCATTCCCCACATCTCCCACTCCCTGCATATTGGAATAATCAGGACTGACCAGCTTTTTCGCATATTATCTAATAACACAATCTTGTCACAATAACACAACAATAAGACAATCTTGACTACCATGAACATCATTAAATATTTTAACATCACTCCCAACACCCTTCTAAAAAAGAGTTCTAGGGTATATCTTGCTATTTTGACAAAGAAAAAAACAAAACTACGACAGCCTAATATAAGACCCGTGCCTTTTGGGAAAGAAAGCGATCGGAACTAAAAACCTGGATTTATATGGACGGCTCCAAGAGCAATGAAATAACGTCCTTCGCTGTCATCAGGGAAACGAAAATCATCGCTGGAGGTCTCCTTCCCGAATATAATTAAGTTTTCATCTCTGAAACTTTTGCATTTTTTTATCCTCCGAGTTCTCTGATGCAAACAGAGGACAATATGTTATTTGCACGGATAGCCTTTCGGCCATATCTGCTCTACATAACTGGCACCACAGAGACTCCATTATAATGAAAATCTGAAAGCTCTCTTCGTCAACCCACAGAAAAATCATATTTTTTTGGATTTTCAGTCACCAAGCGATCCCCGTTAATGAAGACGCAAACCACGCTGCAAGTCGTATGTGTTTAGTCCCGTTAACTCCAATGACATCCAGTACTTAAATCGAGGTCATCTCAACGAAATGAAACTAGCTTCATGAGCACTCTTTAGACACAGGTGTTCCGCCATAAACCCAAAATGCCTACAGATCAGCCACACACAATGTACCGACGAGCACCTGTTAACCGTCCATACCAACCATACAGTCTCCATGCCCACTATGCGGGGAAAGCCATTGCGTTGAGCACATTCAATTAAGTCTAATTAGTATTAAATATTATGATATAATATAATAAATATAAATATATAATATTATTATTATATGATAAATAAATAATTATTTTATGGGGTTGGCGAAGAAGAATAATGATTATTTGTTTAGATCCACTTATATATTCGGCATTAATTCAACCGACTGCATGTTTTAGGGTTAAATTGAACGCCAAATTAATATAAAAATTTTTGCTTCGCCTCGTTTATTTATGCGGCCGCTATTAAAAACTATTAATAGCATAACATTTGGTGACCCCGAATTTCAATCAGCTTTAAGTCTTCTTGAAAACTGAGACTCCGCGCGTTTATAAAAAAATTGTTTTCGTTTTGCATCACTCGCGCTGGATAATTACCGGACGGTATCTGGAGCTTATATGATTGGATCTGCCTCAAACCGGGATAGATGCTGCGGAGCGGAGCAGAGGTCATCTGCCAGGAGATGGAGGCTGCGGTACTAAATAAAGATTGCCTTATTGTGACCCTGGAGTCAGTGTAGAAGCGTTTACGTGATCGGTTCACCATGCTTCTAGAAGAGCTACAGGAGCTACATTTCAGCGAGATCGGGAGTGAGCTGTATTCGACGCTCTTTTAGGTCCACGATAACCTAACCTCACCTAACATAACAAAAATGGAAAAGTTCAGGTGGGCTTTCATGCTTACGGGAGTGCTTGGAGACGGTGAGAGCGCTGAGAGCTACGATTTTGCCCATTTATTGCGCAATCGTTTCAGTAATCGGTGCTTAACGTTCTAGTTTCACATTAATGAAATCCTACAGCGAATCGTCTTCATATCCGAAGCGGGAAAACCATCGCATACCAAACCATAGAAGGAATATGCCCTGGTACCCTTTCTAGACATAAAAGGGTCCTTTAACAACGTTCTTCCGAACACGTAGAGTCCTGGTGGGACTCATTGATCAGCTGCTAGCCTGCAGAACAGTGACGTCCTCACTAGGCAAATCCCTATGCCCGTCAGCAGAGGTACACCAAATGGTGGAACATTGGTCAGACTTATGTAGCCCTTTTTACCTGCCGAAATGCCATAGGAACCAAGTGAGACACGTCCCCCTACATTGTAAGTTGGATCTACACCCCCATAGTCAGACTGTATGGAGTACTGGTATGGTGGCCAGCCAGAACGTCCTTAAGGATCTGGGAAAATCCAGCGAGCACCAGCCAAATACCTAGGGTTTATATGGAAAAGAAAGCTGAACTGGAACTCAAACGTTGAAGAAAGGTCAAAAAAGGCTATATACTTTAGTACTGGTATGGTGCCCAGCAACTAAATGCCATACTCAGCATACCAAACCCAGGACTAGCTAGAATAAAGCAAATTAAGCTAGTGGCATTTAGGTTAAAGGAAACCCAGCAATGGGGTCCCTTATAAACTGGCCACTCCACCATTCGACTAAACGACCCACTCATCCTCAACAGTACAGACTACTGCGATCCCAGGCCCAGAGAACAAAAACTTAAATACCAATCACCTGAAGGCAATGGAAGCCCAGGAAAAATTGTTCTTTTTTGTGTGTATATTTCTTTAGTAATTTGAATGATCTCATTTTTTCCTTTATTATTTTCACAGCGCAGCTGCCAACCCGAAAGCTTCAAACGGTAGACGCACAATTTTGTACCAAATAGAACGTTTGCCTAGTTTTTATACATTTTCAATTTTACCGTTTTCCAAATTTAGGATTTAAAGCAAACCAATAAAAATTGTATTATATTCCTTTAGGAATGAATAAAGAATTTTATAATGTTTTAAAAAAATGTGTTTGATTTCCCAAACCAGCCTCTGTGGCGTTTGCCAACCGAAAGGGATTGTGGGAAAATTTTGATTTAGTCCGGAGTCATGAATTTTTCGTTAAAGAAGGGAAGGTTGGCTCCAACAATACCAATGAGAGCAATAGCATCCGATTCTCAAAATTTTTACTTTTTTAATTTGAATTTTTTCTTAGCGGAAGATCAACATTCATCCTGCTATTTTTCATTTGGATTCCGATTCATACGGTCTTAATTCTACATATCCTTAAAAAAATGGTACATCTACAACATGTTAAAATTTCTTTTTGTTTCACCATCGTATTTAAGCTTTAAAGAGCTAGGGATATCACATTTTCTGCTGATCCTAATAATATCCCAAGGATTATTCAAAGGCAATGCTTAGATATCCTGCGCTATCCTCTTACTATCCTATTCAATTTATCCTAGGACCCTTCATGCCATCTCGGCATGATCTCGGCAATACTCGGTTTATCAAAGGAGTATTGAATCTGTGCAAAAACAGTGCCTTTTATTCGCTTTGATAATTTCAGCTTGGACTCTGATAATCGACTTTCAGCATATCGTTCGGCTAAAATTAATAAATCTACCTCCATTGCAGGTTCTACCTCCATAGGATTATTCTGAATTCGAAGTGAATTCGAAATTACTACAAGGAAAAATAATATTTTCAGTTCCAAGCAGGGAAACCAGGATAGTTCGACTCCTTTGGCTACCAATTTGTAGATCTAATTTTGCGGAACATGATTCTTTTCGTGTTACTTGTAAAAATTAAAATAGGTTATAATTGGATAAATTTACTATTCCCTGAATTATCCCTAGATGGAATTAAATGTAAATTGATTGAATCTCTATTAGAATAATTTAACCATACATTTAATTATAATTAATTTAAAAAAGCAGATAATAATAAAAGTTGCGTTATCTCTTTAAACGCAACAAAAACAAACTCGTTAGAACCAATTTTGAAAAACAAACAAATGGTTTATTGTTAGTGTCGTATTTCTCACTGTAACGCAACCAGCTTTTTGGTAGCGGCCGAATTAAACAATTTCTATTCAAATTTCCAATATTTGTTATGGGTTCAATTTAACCCCAATCAATGCAGCCGCTCCAATCAATGCCGAATATATAAGTGAATAACTAAGAGCTTGCGCAGATGCTCTACAAAAGCTCCCAAAGTGCATGCTTTGGGCTACAAAGAGCAACAAAGGGCATGCGAATCTGGGAAAAAAGATGAAACTTCAGATAACAGGCAATTACTGGACCGATGCGGTTAGTTTCACTGAGAGAACTAAATAGGGATAATTACAATAATTGATGCTGGCACATGTCCCAACATTCTCCCCCCTTTGGAAATTCAATTTTCAACGAAAATCCGCAGGGACATGGGACAGCTCCATCACATTGCCATTATCTTGCTCATGATCCCAAGGTCTGTAATTCTCGGTTGTAGGCTGTCGTGTTCATCCAGACCCAGAGTCATCCAGCGAGCGCTTGTGCCAGGCGTTTACAATACATCCAACGAGTTAATTTGAGGTATGACCAACACTCAAAGTAACTGGTGTCTGCGACGCGAATTGACGTCGACTGAAGAATTTCTGGAAACAATCCTGGAAGCGATGAACTTGACAACGGCGATCTTGGCAGCAGCCGTAACCAAAGGCCTATTGGCTTGGACAGCGTCAACAGCAAAATCATCGGCGGTATCGGGAGACATGGCGGTATTCACATATAGAGTGGCGAGAGTAACAATAGTTGATGTTGGCACAAGTCACAACACTTACCATTTAAAAGTTTAGTCATGAAGAATTTGAAATAGATATACATATAACCATTCCAATGAAATAAAGCAGATTAAGACAGCTTTATTCATAATGAAGTTATAAATTATTTAAATTTTTTTTTTTTAATTTTCACGCTACTTTAAAAAACCCGTTTTTTTTTTGTTAAGTTAAGGTTCTTTAGAAAATTCTAAAACAAGATTATTATCATATTACAAATAATACATTGCTGCTCACAAAGAAATTTTTCTGCAAAGAAAAATTCATTGTTCCGAAGTCGACCATACGGTCAGTGACCACAACAAGAAGTGATTTTTTGCAGTGTCAAGTTTTTGGTAATCCAACAACAAAATGCCTTCGCAGTATACCGAAAAACGTTGAAACCATGTTAAATGTTATCACAGCGGATGGCAGACCGCTAGGTGGCGACCCGCATGCCCTTGCTTGAAGCAGGCCGTAAAGACACTATACAAAGCCGAAGAATTAAAAATTTTCTGTGTGCGTTCACTCATTTTGATAAGTGATATACCAAATGAAAGGTATTGTTTTCATTAGAGATATTTTATCCAAATATTAGCCAAAAGTAGTATGGCTTGTTAGAAATTCGCATAAATGTTTTGATTAATGTGCGGAGCCCGCGGTGGTATGAACGCAAATAGGCATACATTTGTGGATGCGTATTGTCGCAGTTCGTCCGCCTCGATTCGACAATCGAAAACTACTTCTAAATAAAATGCCTTGGGCGCAAAACAAACACAAAGGCCAATGTAGAACTTTTAGGGTGGCCTACCGCGAATTTTCAATATCGTCTCAATAGGGCCACAGAAATCACCGCCATATATGGAGAATGGACGGAGAGCACGGTTTCGATCTAAGGGTAAAACTCCCATGATTTGAGTCATCTTATGAGGCTTGCATTTAAAGCAGCTTATTCATGGCCGTATTATCTGACTGTAGACTTCTTGCACATTTACACTACCAGTGCTCGTAAACCCACATGTCATATTCGACTCGTGTTAGTATCGGACGTAGCTATGAACGAATTGAGAGCGCTTCGTCAACAATACTGGAATCTTGGCATTGTACGACACAGGAGCATTAGCTAGTCGCCCCCCGACCCGCAACAACGAAAAGGTAAGCCTAGCCTGGACAAAAAGATCTAGCTTTTGTAGACTTTTTTAATTTCCTCTTGATACTCGTGCTCTTGGACTATTTGGTCTGAAAAGCTCTTAAGAAATTCGACAGGTCAGAAGTAACTACTCAAAAGTAACTAATAATTCTGTACACTTATTTATAAAGGTAAACATTTAAACGAACACTCGCAGCAGTTTTAAGTGAGAAGAAAATCCGTCTATCACTTCCAATAAATATTAGCGTTATAAACGCAAGATCTCCTGGAGAATGTGGACGTGTCGTCTGGATATGTGGCAAGGCACATAGAGTCCTCTGATCGTCTGATCGTAGGTGCCATCCAGCACCTATCGTGGGCAGGGAGGCGGTGTGATCATCGTTATCTGTCGATCCCTGCAGTCCAGGTAGTTTAGCTTTCCGGTTATCGACCCGAGACTGAATCAGTTTGCCGTTTCCAACTAGGGTATTAAATGATCCATTACCATCTTATCGTATCGTATATCCCTCCAAATAAAGCATAAAGAACCTATCATGCACATATGGAAAACATATGTGCTACGTCGGAGGACCTTTGCGCTTTATAAGTAGCTGGCGACTTGAACTTGAGCTCTATTGTTTAGTCTCAGGCCCCGGTGTCTCTGTGCATGTTACCACTAACCATACAGCATATAGACTACTCATTTCATACAACGAAAATGGACGCAAAAATTTCTTGCGACTGGCCCCAGAGAGAATCTTACTCTCATTCTTACGTTCTTTTTTCCGCTCATATTCTCAAAAAAATTGTTTGGTTCTTCAGTCACTGAGAGGCCCTTCATCAAGATGGTTGATCCTCGGTTAAATTCATCTTTTTAGGTTTGCGTGCTCACATATTCACACACACGTTTTCATGTGTGTGCGTTCTTTTTATACCCTTGCAGAGGGTATTATAATTTTGGTCAAAAGTGTGCAACGCAGTGAAGGAGACATCTCCGACCCTATAAAGTATATATATTCTTGATCAGGATCACCTCCTGAGTTGATATAAGCATGTCCGTCTGTCGGTTTCTACGCAAACTCGTCTCTCAGTTTTAAAGCTATCGTCTTCAAACTTTGCACACACCCTTCTTTCCTTTGCAGGCAGTATATAAGTCGGGACGGCCGGGATCGGTCGACTATATCCTATAGCTGCCATAACTGATTGATCGGAAATGCCATACCTTTGTTATTTTTTTTTAAGTTAGAAGGATGGGACTTTGTATGGATTCCACTTTGGGTAAAATAAGTAGACATGTCAAATTTCATAAGGATCGGCCGACTATATCCTATAGCTGCAATATAACTGATTAATCGGAACTGCCATAACTTCGTGGTTTTTGAAGTTAGAAGAATGGGATTTTCCCATTATGGATTCTACTGTGGGGAAACTAATCCGATCTGCCAAGTGTCATAAGGATCGGCCGACTGTATAAGATCTGATATATATCTAATAATATAAGATGCATGTTGCCACCTAGCGGACTGCCACTCAACTGCAAGGGTATATCAACTTTGGCTCCGCCCGAAGTTAGCTTTCCGTTCTTGTTCGTTTTGAAGCCAACCAAAATTTTAGATTTTTGTATCTTTTCAGGCTTGCTACCCTAAGAAAATTGGTGTATGCATTATTGAGTTAATGATGATGAAAGAATATATATTTTTATAATAATTACAACAGAATAAATTGTTTTTTTGTTTGGGAATACGATGCAGTGGTAGCAGTAAAATGATTTTCATATATAATTATTACGAATGAATAAAAATTTTTATACTATGGCAGAAAGAGGGTACATTTGAGTCTGTATCACTTAAAACCCTGATTTATTTTAAGTTGTTTTATTTTCTGCAAGCGAATAGTACCAGCATACCCTTTTGATAAATGATTTTTAAGGAAGTGAGCATATACAACAACAGCTGATTTTTAGTTTGTGTGGGCATCAGTAGGGTATGCAAGCACCATCCGTTTGAAAAATATCAACATATAAAACAATTTGGGTTTTAAGCAAAACCGACTGAAAGATACCCTGTTTAAATATTTCAGCATGCATTTTATACATGTTTAGAAAAACCATAAAGTGGTTGCAGAAAAATTTGTATACATAAAATATTTCAAAAATAATGGTAATCCTTTTACTATGATTGTAAAAGGAAAATATTTCAAAAATAATGGTAATCCTTTTACTATGAGACCCCTCACCGACGACGCAGACGGCTGGGAAATATTCTGAAGGCTAAACAATTGACATATTTGTTTCGCTAAGTCGAGACATTCGTTATTATAGACTAGCGATAGTTTTGTCATATTTGCTCTCGATGACCTTAATAGTTCCTAAGGCTTCATCAGAGAGGCAATAAATTAAATGAATCTATATGTCGATAACAGGAATGTTCACATCTTTGTAAACTAATGTCTAAAAAGAACTTATAAATTATAATAAACTAAATAAATATTTAAACTCCGAATAATTTCCACTGAATTTTGGTAATACCAAACTGGGAAGTCGAGCGCGAGTTGGGGCTGCAGAAATTGTTGTAGCTGGACGAGAGTCTTCAGCAGTATTGAAGGCATTATATCCTCATGGAGTATAGTACTATAGTATCTTCATGGAATAGACCAGACGTTTTTTGTTTGGGAGAAGATGTCAGTCTTCTCCGATTGATGTTTATTCAATTCGTGATACATTCGTGATACAGAACATTCGTGCGGCCACTTTAAAGCAGTGGGCAGCCCTTTTAACATATACTTTAATTAGGCTTATTATATACAGCAACGGAAACGTTACTGGCTAGCTGAGAGAGTCATGCGCGCGCATATGTATACACAGCGACGGTCAAGCGTGAGAACGCTGACTTAGCTATTTGGGTGGTCGCTGTTATCAAGTGCGAATCATATTTCGTCTGCACTTGGGTATGTGCAGAGAGCACTTAGCTTTAGGCGCGCTGCGACAAAGTCGCTGCTATGTATGCATTCCGTTGGCGTAAAAACAAAGTGTTGCAGGTTTATTTGTATATATGTATATATTTACATATGTACGCATGCTACATCTCCCTCCTCTTAGAATATAACGTAATTTATGTAGTCATTTTAAGTATTAATGTTAATTCTTTGTTTTTTTTTTTTTATGTTTTGTTCACATTATATAAATTTTCTAAAAAGTTTCGTTAATATGTATGTGTACGTGAAAATATATGTTTTTAGTATTTTATTTTAAGTGTTGTCTCTTTTTATTAAAGGAAAGGAATTTTTCTTTCTATTTTTTGAATTTCCATTTCTTAAATCCCATTTTTCTTTTTATTGTTGTGTATTATTTTGTTTATCATATAAAAAAACCTCTTGATCACATAGAAATCGAAACACATATTTCTAACTTCTTATCATAGCTGATCGCCGCCTGACATTGTACAGGCACTGTAGCGTCATTTCCAGTCGGCACCCTCGGGGAGGGTTCAGTAAGAGGATAAGAGGTTTTGTGCCAACAGTAGCGAAGGGCCCGTAGGGCTAAAAAAGAAAAGGAGCTGGAAATTGTTTGTCAGTGACAAAGCGCCATCCACAAGTGAGGAAAGAATCTTAAAGTTTTTTGGAAGATGCAAAGCGCCATCCAGAAGTGAAGAAAGAATCTTAAAATTGCAAAGCGCCATCTAACAGTGAAACAAGTAACTAAAAATTTCTTGGTAGCCCGCAGCGGTGAGAAAAAACATTTTTTGAGATATTTGTATCGGAGTGAGTTAGCAGTGACGAGGCGCCATCCGCAAGTGAAAAGATAAACTACAAACTATTGTTTATTTAATGCTATGAATATGAACCATTTCTTCACAGCATGGGTTGCCCTACTTAAATCAACTATATCTGGAGTAAGCGACTTTCCCAGATATAAATGATATATCAAAAGTTGCGTTATCTCAAAAACTATCTCCACATTAGGATGATGAACCAGTGTTCATCATCCTTCAATCTCAGCTTTTGTTGTAGAAGTCATTGGTAGTGATCGGTTCGGTTTCGAGTCTGAATACATCACTAAACTGGGTGCATAAATTAGACAATTATTTTAGGAATTTTGGTGGAAAATTTTTAGCTAATTGAGATAAGACAGGCTACTACCTGATCGGTATTGGTCATATTCAGCAATCAGACACATGCATTTTTGGTTGTTGCAACTCTGTTTGCAACATAAATGCCTTCTTTAATTTCCTGGTTTGGAATTAATACATTATCCACATCTAATGATAGGTGAATTTTTCTGGCTACTTGGGATCTTGCTGGTAGAACAATGGAGTTATTACCAGAACTGTATGTTATTGGAACATAAATTGGGAAATTTATATTATTTCGTCTCATTCTGAGCCAATCTTCATTTGGTTTGAAATCTAACAGGCAATTGAATTTCTTAATGAAGTCAATGCCTATTATTCCATCACAAGGTATTGCGAAGTGCAAATCTACTAAGTGAAAATCGTGTGGAAATATATATTCACCTGTCTGAATATCTATTGGAATCAGTCCTTTGGACCGTATTATGTCTTGGCCTATGCCTTGAATATTTATTTTCTTATTTATTTGGATTTCATGAAAAATATCAGAATTTTTCTTTAACAGAGATATGTCTGCACCGGTATATATTAAAAATACAAGATTTTTATTTGTCTTCACATTGAAAAAATCTACAAATATATCTAAACTAAGATTAATGGTATGAACCGCATAGTTTCTTACTGCTGAATGGATTGTTCTGGGCTACTCTAACTTTCTGCTTCTACTATACTCTATTTCTATTATTATTGTTTCGGCCTCGGTTGGAATTGTTGTTTCCGTTTCCTCGGCATCTACGGTATTTATTGTTTTGATTACCGTAGTTATTATTTTGGTTATTTCCTCTGTTTTGATACCTGTTACCATGCATACCTGCTACCACGATAGTTACCACGATTGTTGCTACCGCGGTAGTTTTTATTCCCTCTTTTAGAGTACATCACTGTATTCACACTAGTAAGTCTTGTACTAGTACGGATGTATGCACTAACGGCAGCATCCATGGTAGTGAATTTACCAGACTCCAAAACGGTTTTAACACTTTCGTGACTAGTTTTACTAATCATTGTGTTAACGGCTTCGGTAGTACTGAGCATGTCAGAATTTTCAGATGGAATGCCTTGGTCAATATAAGCAGCTTCAAGAAGCTGTCGCAGATTTTCTAGTTCAGTTGTGAACTGAGTGGCTGTTTTGCCACTTATTGAGGGTTGTGCCCGTTATTTTGAATTTAATCAACTCTATGGCTATTTCCTCATAAGTTCCCTTTGTTTGGTTGACAAATTTGAATGCCGCTAAAATTTTTTCAAGACTGTTTTTCTATACGTCCAATTCCGGGACTGCTTGTGCAATTTCCCTAATATATGCCCTCTGGGCAGCGGCCGTTTCAACCATTATAAGGCTGTTATCAGCATTTTCTTCACCTTCTTATAAAATATTCCAGTGCGATACAATTTGCACCTTCCACATTCAGAAAAATTTGAATCCAGTGTGATAACAGCAGGGATTGTTAGATTTGTTATATCTTCTTTCTTCTAATTGAATACCCTCAGTCCGATCTTCAGAGTTTTGACCTAGTTCCAACTTTACAGGTGTACTCAAAACAGAAGGTACAATTAAATTTAAATTATGCTTGTCTTTAACTGTTTGGATATTATTTCTCAGTCTTATTAGGAGCCTTTAGTTTCTGACCAATGTTTATTGGTTAATACGTTTTTATGTTGATATATCAATGTTGGGACAAGTAGCCACCAGCTAAACTATTTAATGTAATCATAATACGGTTAGCTGCAGCAGTTGTTATCAGAATTTATTCTTCTTTTCTGTTTGTCTCCCAGTTTTGAATGCGCTTTGTTGATATTTGTAGCGCATCCGCTTTTGGGAGCTTTGGTTGATCTTCTGCGCAAGCTCTTAGTTACTTTTGTATTTCGGTATTAATTGGAGCGGCTACATATATTGGGGTTAAATTTAACCCGCAATAAAATATTGAAATATTAATTGAATTTGTTTGATTCGGACGCTACCAAAAAAATTACAATCAATAATCGAGCTTCGTTAAAGCTGTCGATTAATGTTAAGGCGTTCTTATTAACTGTATCTATATACGTTTGTCTATTATGTGTTAAAAATTTATACGCTTTTTCAAATCTCGTTTTAATATTTTGGATCCGCTCTTTTGGCCATTCCATAATATTGGCAAGGTACCTTGTTTTTTTCAAGATTATTGTGGGATATTCTTACTATTAATAATACTGTGTATTCATTATCTATGAATCCGAACGTAGTATGACGTTGATATACCCAGAATCGCATGCTCTTCTAGTATTGGTTTTACTAAGACATATGGAAGAGTTGAAAGTATTATAGCCTTTAAACAAAAGTTGATTAAAGGACTGAAGTCAAGAGCATATGTATTCATATACTCTTCTTCAAACTGTCCAATTGGTATAAGTTCCCTAAATTTTCATAGAATTTGTATGGGCTGCATACAAAAGTTTGGTTTCTCCTCATGGAATATATACATATTTCATATTTCATTATATGTCATCTCTATATGTTTTTATTATTATTTTTTTAGTTTCATTGGTGTCTTATAGTTGTTATGATATTATGAAATATGTCAATTATGATTAATCATTGTTGTTGGTGCTGTGCAAATTTAAATTTTGTCCAAGTCATTTGCTCGGCTCACGAATCTTTTCTTTAGGCATTTATTGTGCAGCTTTTATAATTTGTAAAAACAATTCGCAGACATTATAACAAAAGCGATTACCAGTAAATATGATTGTTAGTACTTAATCTGTGTTTTTTGATTAAACTTAATATAAACGTCCATAAATATATCAATTTTCTTGCCTATGGCTTTAATTTACTTAAATTTATTTGTTTTTTTAATTAAACTGACAGAACTGAAACATATTTTTTCCATTGTTTTAAAATTTGAAATTTATTTAGGCTATTCAGCTAGCCATGGAATTTAAGATTTTGATTAATTTGTTTTGCTACTGGGTAATTTACCCAGTGCCTAAGACGGGAAATTTAAAAAGAAAATTTTTTTTAGATAGCAACCTGCCTAATTTTTATACCCTTGCAGAGGGTATTATAATTTTGGTCAAAAGTGTGCAACGCATTGAAGGAGACATCTCCGACCCTATAAAGTATATATATTCTTGATCAGGATCACCTCCTGAGTCGATATAAGCAAGTCCGTCTGTCCGTCTGTCTGTCTGTTTCTACGCAAACTAGTCTCTCAGTTTTAAAGCTATCGTCTTCAAGCTTTGCACACCTCCTTCTTTCTTTTGCAGGCAGTGTATAAGTCGGAACGGCCGGGATCGGTCGACTATCTTATCTCGATATCTTATAGCTGCGATATCTTATATCAGTTATATATAATATAACTGTTTGATCGGAAATGCAATTTTTGTTGTTTTTGAAGTTAAAAGAATTCTATGGATTCTACTTTGGGCAAACTAATCCGATCTGCAAAATTTCATAAGTATTGCCCGACTATATACTATCCGATATATATCTAATAATATATGATGCATGTTGCAACTTAGCGGACTGCCACTCAACTGCAAGGGTATATCAACTTCGGCTCCGTCCGAAGTTAGCTTTCCTTTCTTGTTTAATTTGGCTTTATGGGTCTCACTTTTGATTGAGCAAAACATATTCTGCTCAATTTGACATATAAATTATTTAAATAGTATAGTACAATATACAATAATATTACACTTATTATTTATATATACATATATTTTTAAAGTTATTGCTGGTGTCTGCTGTTCTTCTTCCGCGTCACCGGTATGGTTGCGACCTCCCTTCGATGGCGCAAGAGGCGGGGGTACCTCACGCCATTGTTGATTTCTCAGCTGCTGTTATCCTGTTCCTATGGGCTCAGGAGGAACCGGTGCCGGTCTTCGCACAGATTATTGCCTTACCAGGCATGTTGATCTGCAGTGTGGGCTGTACAGAGTTTCAGAGCAATCTGCTGGGCAATGCTCGACGTACTGAGGCAGTTTGCTTTTGAGAAGAGGTGTTGTAATTGTATTGCCAAGAACAACTTTAATATTTTTGATATTCACTGAGCTAGTATGTGGTGTAAGGGTTTCTTTAATCTATTTCAGCTGTTGCTGATAAGGGTCAAGCATGGCCTGTAGCCTTGCTGTTGCCTTCCATGGTGTGTCGGCCTTGGGTGAGTATACATAATTGCCACTTAATGTGAGCTATTCTTACGCAGGGCCCGATGGGGCCACTACCGTAGAACTGGAAATCACGGGAGTAACGATAGGTCCCGGAGTCGTAGTCAAACCATTAGAACATCTGACTCAAACTGCCTGGTTTGTGCAGGCGGGTTTGCTGTTGATATTCGGGAAACGGGAAGCTGAAGGTCTGTTGACTGGCCTCAGCTGTGGTGGGGATAATAGGTTTCTCCGGCGGTCCTTTGATCTGGAGCACCACACGGAGGTCAAGGGGGTTTTTACCGATGGTCCGTTCACGGGAGCAACATTCGGATGCTGACGTATCGGTGGTCTTGCAGGCGGTCCGATCCACGGGAGTAAAACTAAGCAGCGATTACGTGTAGATGATGACTACTGGCGGTTTGTTCCACGGGAGCAACACTCAGCGGCGATTTGAGTACCGAGGGTCCTACGACGGTCCGTTCCACGGGAGCACAATCGAAGGCGATTATGTCTAAGTGCTATAGTTAACACTGAGTAACGAGACAATTCGCTCTGTATTCGCAACTGTCTTTATTTCAGAATAACTGCTCTTATATACAATGCTAAAGTATACCTATGTCTAGGGTAGAAGTAGGTCAATTTTATCGACGTGCTTCCACAACGGTTAAAAGGGTTTGCTGACTTAGACCGCTTGGTAATGGGTTTTGCATTTCATGATTCTGATGGAACTCGTTATTCCCGCTGTTGACAAGCTGCTCCCTGGTGGCGCCGTCTGTAGCTGGGTCAGTCGGTCGGAATCAGATTATTATTTGAAGTTGACGCTCTTCTCGGACTCAAATTCCTATTAATAGGCTTGAAGCGTTATCATATGATATAATATATTGAGTGCAGCGTTATTAAATATTGTGAATTATTATGTCTTGTCATTCGGTGCCAAGCACTAGGTGCCAAAATGAGCAATTTTTTTGTTCAATTTTTGAATTTCACTTTACTCACTCAGCCTATTTTATAGCTCTGCAGAGGTTATTATAATTTTGGTCAAAAGTGTGCAACGCAGTGAAGAAGACATCTCCGACCCTATAATTTTTATATACATAGTGCTGATTGCCAACTTCTCAGTTGGGCTCTCGTGTTTGTTTTTTAATTATTATACGAGGGTTTATGTTTATAGTATTATTAATTACTATATTAACTCATTAATTATCTCCGCTCTGAGTCGTGATCAGCTTATGACTATAATCTAATCATTAATCTAATATTATAATCTAAGCTTTCAAAGCTGTGAAGTTCTGCGAGGTAAAAGCTCATTTATACAGCATGTGTACATACATATAGGATTTCAGTGTGTATGCATGTAAGTATATATGACATCCCGCGCGTAAGTTTCGACAATATCTTTGTTGAAAATTAATTGTATCTTACAATATTTTTATCGAGATTGCATATTAACGTCTTGGTGGTTATAGATTCGTTTAACTTGTTCTTTATAAATTTTATGATTTGGGTTGTCGACAGATACGAGATAAGTACCCTCCTGCTTATATCCTTCGATACGTGTATATTTTGGTAGTGATTTACCATCTTTATTTTTGACAATATCATTCTTAAAGTTTTCATTAGATTCTATAGGTTGTTTTGACATAAGCTTATATATTATATGTTATATTATATGTTTAGTTCGTGAGTTTTTAGCATTCGACTCGCAAAGTTAATGACTTTATCGTCTTGCATTAAGACGGCTCCTAACGCATAGTTGCTTGCGTCCTTGACGAGAGTAAATAGTTTCTTAAAGTCGAGGTATACTACAATTGGATCGCTTAAGATTAGTCATTTAAGTTTATCAAATGCGTCTTCATCTTCTAAGTTTACTCTCGAATTTTACTTAAAATTTTTTATAAGGGGCTGTGCAATTTTTGAATAATCTTTTATGTACCGTCTTAAATACCCTTTTTATTTTTATTTTGTTAATTGCTTCGATTTTGGTTTGAGTAGGCTTTAGCCCTTCTTGATTCACTATGTGCCCTAAAAACTCGATCTCCTGTTTTGCAAATTGACACTTGTCAATCTGGAGTTTTAGGTTTGATTTCAATAGACAATCAAATATAGCCTTGATATGTTCAACATGTTCTTCTATACTCTTAGGAAAAATGAGAACATCGTCCATATATACTAAACATATGTTTCCTATGAATGGCCTAAGTACGTTATTCATAAGGCGTTGGAATGTGGTCGGAGCGTTTCTTAATCCAAAAGGCATACACAAAAATTCGTAGTGCCCACTGGATGTAGAAAATGCTGTCTTATGTATGTCACCCGGATCCATCTCGATTTGGTAAAACCCTTTAACGAGATCTAAGCTTGTGAAAAACTTACATCCACCTAATTTGTCAAAAATCTCGTCAATATTTGGTATAGGAAAACTATCCTCGATTGGCTATTTATTTAATTTACGGTAGTCGATAACTAACTGCCACTTCTTGATAATAGATCCTAATAGGATAAATAGATTTACCAAAGCCTGAGGGTGGGGGAACTGCTAGACCATAGGTCCTTCCTCCGCGAATAAAGGGCATTTAGATCCATCCCACGGTATCACGAGGGACCGACTGCGGTCTAAGTGGTTGCTCTAAAATGTGGGAGTTTGACATTTATATTTAGTAATTTCCGCCACATTCATTTCAACTTTTGTTTCGGCTTTGATGTAAGCCGAGATATCGATCTCAGAAGTATCGAGGGCAAGCCGGGAAACAAATACATGTTTGATGGTGGGATCACCTGTAAGGGTATTGGTGTCCCAGTTACTAAAACTGCAGCATCAATTTGTACCTGTGGTTCGGACGATTAATTACCCTGTTGGGTGAATTTCAAAAGGGTTTGAACTAATTGGACTGGTGGTATCAGAGGACATATCGGACAATTGCTCGTTTATACTGAGAAATTCGTAAGCCGAATTTTTCCCAGGTTCACCCCTTGGGGTGGCCAGAGATATGAGCGCTGCATAATTATAGGCTGACTAGGATGAAGATTATTCGACACAAGCTAACACCACTAACAGCGGAGTTCTTACGCTTTAGAGACTCATTTAGCAATTTAAGTAATAATAGTAATAATAGCAAGATACTCCTGATCCAGGCGCTGGGGCGTACGCACAGCGTATGAACTGGAGTTAAAGGAGACGCGACGCCAAACCTCTTGTCAGCCATAGATCCTGCGTACCGTAGGCATGCAGGTGTTTGGAGGCAAAGTTGCGAACGCAACCGGCGGCGTGTCCTGTAGGGTAGGTAGACCCTTCGTTCCCTGATCCGGCCGCCAAGCACCAAGAAGCGTATCCTGCCCGGCGTATGCCTGGGAGGTGAGCCAATTGGTCTGCTAATACGGATAAGGTGCCGGCCACGGCAAAAGGCATTCCCAGTGAGGCAAGGATATCGACGATCCACGGAGCCCACAGAAGAGGAGCACCGACGACGACGCAAGGAGCAGCGACGACGACAGAACAGCGACGATGACGAGTCCAAGCCGTGGGAACCGTGAGCCGAACCGGCGCCAGGCCCCAAGACCCCCAAGACCAGACGTCCTGCTGGGCGAAAGATTAGGGGGGCGTGTGTATTGGCACTAACCCGGAACGGTGAACGGGGAACGACGAGCGGTCGATGACTCTTTGTAAACATTATAAAAATAAAGGGGACATTTTTGAGTCGAAGCACCCTGTGTTATTTCTGGGCTCGGGCCGCCACGTCGAATCTATAAATTCGGTGGAGAATCCACCGTGATACTGTGAGCTAGCCGCGGCATCCGTTGCGAGCACCAACCAGCCAAAACAGTTCGTTACACCTGGCGCCCAAACTACGTGATTGCTTTCGAGTTTGGAAGTAACACAGATTCAAGATGGGGAGATAATACTGGAGGAGATAATACTGGAGGAGGAGTTGAGCGAAGTATGTAGAGAGCTCAGCCTCCCAGCAGAGGGGACGGTAGAAAACATGAGGGTTCTAATTGCAAAGTGAGTCGACGGTCACGCGTGGATTTGAGGAAAAGTACACACAGAGCTCCACGCTGAGACAAGGAGCGGTGAGGGAGTCAGAGAAGCGCATTAAAAGTCTGGCTGTACGAGAGATGAAAAGCGTGAGGAGCATGGAGCCACAAATGTGGATGCCGGTCCCAGTGCGGTCATTCCGATTCGACGGAAAAGGATCAACTAGAATTCGTGGACCGAGTGGCATTGTCCGCTAAAACGTACGGTTAAGAAAGAAACACGATGAACGATGAGGATTGAGGAGTTCGAGTCCTTTTTTTTGCCGAAAGGTTATATCGAATAATTAGCAAACCAGGTTCGGCACCGGAAGCAGCAACGAGGAGAACCTTTCAAGGAATATATGGTGGACTTTCAGACCCTAATGAAGCCACTAGGGAAATCCTCGAGGGAGAAGATAGAAAGGCTGGTGGAGAACTGCATTCCACGCATGAAAATGTTTATGAGGTCATATGCATGCGCGGCGCTCGAAGAAGTGATGGGTTTAGCAGGAGTTGGCCTTGGAAAAAGAGGCTTTTAATAGGCACGCCTCTACAGAACCGCGCAGGAGGTGGCAGATGGAGGAACTGCGTCAGTAACCACCAGAGCAATAGAGCCCCCAGGACAAGGATGGATGCAGAGATGGCAGCCGGAGGATCGACGCCAAATGAGGCAGCAACACCTGAACCAACATTGGCAGGCGTGTCATCAAGGGACAGCAAGCCCATGTCAGTGACAGTGACAGCAGCAATGCGCAGCGCCGCCTAGGCAAGAACAGATAGAAAACCCAGCGCAGCAGAATTTTTTTTTTGCAGGATGTGCGGCGCAATAGGGGTAAGGAGCACAGAGTGCTGCCAAAGAGCGGGAAACGCGCAGCGATCTTAGCCGTAGAGAGGAAGGCGAAATCGCGAGGTGCTGCCACTCAAAACTAATTGGAGAATTATCAGGAGACGATCAGCAGTTGGCGGCGGTCGTCAAGGTCGGAGGAGCAGAAATTAAGGCCATGATAGACACCAGCGCAACGGCTAGCTTCATTTCTGGAAAGCTAGCGGAGAACCCGGAAATTGCCGGAAAGAGAACATCAACAAGGAGACTGGAAATGTTGGCCAATGGGAGCCACACGGAAACTCAAATGGTACTCCAGACGACGGTAACCTTTGGCAACAAGGAAAACAATTTGAATATGTTGGTGTTGCCAGGCATGGGAGACAGCGTGGTGCTAGGATGGGATTTCCTTCCAGGATTTGGCACAACAATAACATGCGAAGCCACCAAGTAACGATCCAAAGAAGAGAAAGATGGAGCGGATGTCTGGAGGATTGGCTGTCGATAGCAATAACCGGAGCCTCGGAAGATTGGGAGAGAGCGGGACAATAGGTTCATTGAGGAGGAACTAATGACGTTCACAAACCAGATGGGTTGCTCGAACGTAACGCAGCACAGGATCGCCATGAAGGACACCATCCCCATAAAACAAAGATACTATCCGATGAACCCCAAAAATCAGGGGAGATCGATGCAAAGGTAGAAGAGCCGATGGAGAAGGGATGCATCGACCCTTCGAATAACGCGTATAGCTCACCCATCGTTATGGTAAAGATAAAAATAGGTCAATGGAGAATGTGTGTGGACTTCTGACAAATAAACGCAAAATCGATAAATGATGCGTACCCGATGCCACGAATAAACTTCATACTGGATCAATTGAGGGAAGTAAAATTTTTCAGCAGCATCGACCTTAAAGACGGCTATTGGCAAATCCCACCAATGGAGGGGAGCAGGAAGTACACGACCTTTACGGTATCAGAAAAAGGTCTGTACCAGTGGAAGGTGATGCCGTTCATCATGCATTCAGCCTCGGAAACTTTCCAAAGGGCTTTGGACCAGGTCATAGGCCCGGATATGGCTCCGCACGTATTTGCATATCAAGATTACATCATCGGGATCGGACGCACAAGGGAGGAACATATGGCGAACTTGAGGGAAGTATTCCGCAGCCTGAAGGCGGAAAAACCTAAGGATAAACACGGAAATCTGTCATTTCTTCAGGGAAGAGCTATTGTACCTGGGTCATCAGATTATGTGTCAGGGAATTGGCATGGATTCCGGGAAGGTTGTGGCGATTACTGAATTGAAACCCCCAACAAACGTGAAGGGGGATACGTCAGCTAATTGGGATGGAGTCGTGGTATCGGCGACTATTCCCTACTTTGCAGGGTCGCAAAACCATTAAACGATCTCTTATGAGAAGGGACAAAGTGGGAGTGGACGGCCAGACACCAAGAGGCGTTTAAGAATCTAAAGTCGCGATTGGCAGAGGATCCAGTGCATGCCCTAATTTCTCAAAGAAATTTGTGCTGCTAACAGACGCGAGCGACTACGGCGTAGGTTCAGTTCTGAAGCAGGACACGGATAAGGGTCGCTTACGCCAGTCGAACCCTGAAAGGAACAGAGAAAATTTGTTCGGCGACTGAGAACGAATGCCTAGCCATAATATGAGAAATTCGACAGATGAGACCATACCTGAAGGGGTACCAGTTCAACGTGATCACGGACCATATGGCACTGAAATGGCTAAATAATAAAGTGAGACCAATTGGAAGGATTGCGAGATGGGTCTTTGAGCTGCAACAATACGACTATGTCATCAGCTACAGGAAAGGTAAGCTGAATCTGGTTGCAGATGCACTTTCCCGCCAGCCGATAATAGAAAAGCTAAGAAATGCTAAATGCTAAACAGCTAAAAATGCGCTAAATGGATAAGCGCACTGAAGAGGAAAAAACGGGAAACCCACAGAAATGTCCAGAGTACATAGAAGACGCAGGCCTGGTTTACCGACATGTTCCACATAGAGCCGGAAGCGAAGAAGTGGCATCATGGAAGCTCTGTGTGTCGATTGATATGAGACAGCAGGTGCTAAAGAACTACGACGCGCTGACAGCGGGAAATCTAGGCGATAGAAAAGCAGTTGCACGAATAGTAGCAAGATACTTCTGGCCAGGGATACGAAGGGACATAAGGAAGTATGTCAGACAGTGCAAACGTGCAGTACATACCAAGTCAGATGCAGGCTGCAGGGAAAATACTGACACAGATCCCAGAGGAGCCCTGGGCGACGTGCGTATGAGCGAATTTCGTAGGATCATTGCCGAGGTCCAAGCATGGGAACACCATGCTGTTGGTAATCATTGATCGATTTTCAAAGTGAATGGAGACGGTTCTCATGCGGAAAGCAACAACTGAGACGCTGTAGAAGGCAATCCGCGAAAGGATTATCGCTAGATACGGGGAGCGAAAGGTAACAGATAATGGTGTCCAGTTCATCAGCAACAGTTTCAAAAAATTTCTTGAGGAGCTCGGAGTTTGGCATCAATTTACAGCTCCGTACATGCCGCAGGAAAATCCTACGGAAAGGGCAAACAGGACGGTCACTCGCCATGCTTCGCAACCCAAGGTAGAGAGCCGAGAATGCCGATGGCGTTGTATGATAAAGAGGCATTGGGGACAGGAGCATCACAAGCCACGCGATCAGAAAATGCAGCGAGGCTCCAAGGAGTGTTTGAGCTAGTGCGAAGGAACATGGAGCGAGCTGGGCATGAGCAAGCTCGGCACTACAACCTAAGGAGGCTGGAGTGGGGCCCATAAATTGGCGACCCCTTATGGGCGAAAGAGCACCATCTGTTCAAAGCAGCCGAAGGTGTCGCGGCGAAATTAGCGCCAAGATTCGACGGGCCGTACACGATGGTGAACTTCATATCGCCAGTGATTGCTGTGCTCCGTGGGCACTCGTTAGTGAGCTAAAAGCCCAAGCGGAGGATTCGACGCAACAGGCATAAACAAAAGGAAAATATACATACATAATGATAGTATGATAGGGGAGTAGATATACAAACGGAAGATGAAACTGGACATACGAACCGCCAGAACGGAACTATTCCAGGCGTCTTAAAGTTATGCCTATAAAAAGGCGTCGGTGGCCAACCTTCTTTTCTCAAACAAATGCCATGAACTCAACCCGCAGCACGACGCCATTGGTCACCTCGGTTGGTATGCCTGGATGAGACATCCGGCGGCTCCGGGTCACGAGGAGGGTCATGAGAATGATGACCGCGAGGAATCACTCCACGGCAAAGCGCAGAGATGGTTCATAATGAACGATGAGGATTGAGGAGTTCGAGTCCTTTTTTTTGCCGAAAGGTTATATCGAAAAATTAGCAAACCAGGTTCGGCTGCGGAAGCAGCATCGAGGAGAACCTTTTGTTAAGTCATGTGCATCTAATATTAAGACACAAAAAAACACAAGCACCATAAGTATATAATAAAGACAATATTAGGTCATAGTCTAAATAAAGAGCGATGAACATTAAAGCCAACCCTTTCAGAAACAACGAACAGCTGACAGTGCAAGTCAATGCAACCGACAAATTAGTGCAGAATATTCCATTGTGAAATTGTTAATTTATCATTTTTATGTTTTTGCTATATTTCCATTAATTTAACACCTAAGCAATATCCATGTATCAAAGTAGCTATAAATATTGAACTTTTATACTAATAAAGTCAGTCTCAGACAAACTCAATCTGAACTCAATTCTTTCTCCACGTCCAATTTGTTCAAGTGCAAGTTGCGGCAACAAACCAGCAATCGGTTCATGTACCCTTTGCTCAAACCCTTTATTACAGATTAACATTTTGGTGACCCCGACGTGATCCTGCAAGCCCAGGATCACAAATCGAACAAGAGTCAATAGGAACGAATAGAGATGTCTATCGGTCCACAATAGAAAACTCAGGAAGACTCCTGCTAAGAGAGCATTAGGATCTTCACAGCAGTGTGACGCTGTCCCGCTTATCGGTAGATTAAGGACACCACACCTCCCTCAGTCCGTCAAAAAAGGGTTCAGTTTCTTCGACCACTTTCGGTAGCGAGTCGGAGCGCATCCAGCTACTAGCCCTCTAGCAGCAAATAAAATACTCCCAACGGTCAGAAACGAAGAACGAAAAGATGGAAAGGGAGAATATTGCCCCTAAATTTATTATAGAACCAGCCGTTGATGAGGCGAGCGCTCAAGGCCTCTTAGATGCCCAGCAAGAAACTGGGCAAGAGATCGCAAGATGCATCCGGAATTATAAAAAGGATGGGCCGATTCGAAAACAAAAGGCATCATACTTTCAAACGAAACTAGCCATTCTGGAAGATGCGTGGGAAGGATTCGTTGAAAATGATGCAAAAATCCAAGGAACAGCCAGGACCGAAAGCTACATCAAGTATGCTGAGGACCTCCGGATAAGTTGCGAGAAATATGCAGCTACTTTCGAAAGCAATCGAGACAAGCTGATGCAAGGCACGAGTCTAAAGGAAGATGCTCAAGAACAAGTAGAAAATCAAGTTCAAGAACAATCCCGTGACGAATTTCCCAAGAATAAGCGATTAGCCGGATTATGTCGGCGCCAAAGAGAACTAATAGAATCCGTAAACGGTTCCTTAAGAGAGTTTAAGGCATCCGGGGGAGGTCCAGGAGACCTGCTAAAATCTTTATGGGCTCAAGTCCAAGAAATCCACTTGACAGTCTACGAAGAGTTTGAAAACCCAATAAACAGTGGTTATAACAAACAGGCATACCTACGATTGCAAGCAGAGGTGCAAAATTCACTTATGGCAAGGCCTAGCTCTTCGGCAAACGTCATTGATGTGCAAATGCCCCGCATAAACATTCCAAAGTTTGATGGGGATGCAATGAAATGGAAACAGTTCCATGATTTATTTACCTGAATGCTCCATGATACTAACATGCCATCAGTGAAGAAAATGTGGTACCTAAAATCCGCTCTCTCTGGAAATGCGGAAAGACTAATACGCCACATCGAGCTAATCGAGGACAACTATGTTCATGCATGGCGCATAATAGTTGGATCGTATGACAATGAGCCGAGCATCGCGAATACAGTTATTCGTCGGCTACTTCATCAGAGCCCAGTCTCTGACAGTGCCAAATCCATACAGGAGCTGTATATAACAACCCTAGAAACCCTTGCGTCATTAAAGGGACTAGGCATCAACGTATCCACATGGGATGCGTTTCTTGTGGTCTTGCTTACCGATATGCTTGACATGACTAATAGGGGTCTATTTGAGCAGACAGTTGGCAACTCAGTAGAGATCCAGCCCCTACAGACGATGGTGGAATTCTTAGAGCAAAGAATCAGAGTCTTGAGCTCTGGAAAGACAACGGCATCATTGAAAAAAGAGTCAAAAAATCTGGCGTGCGCATTCAGTACGTCAGACAGACAATCATCATGCTACTATTGCAAGGCTCGAAATCACGCTTTATATAAATGTGAGGAGTTCCGTGCAAGAACAGTATCAGAAAGGTTAAACTGGGTACAAAAACAAAAAATGTGTCTCAACTGTTTCAAGACTGACCACAAATCAAAGGAATGTAAAGGAAGGAATTGTTTCAAGTGCGACAAAAAACATCACACTTTGTTACACCTGGAATCCACAAGCCTTCATTCCCCATTCCAGGCAGAGAACGGTCAAGCAGCCAAATTTCGAGCCTTGCTAGACTCAGGATCACAGATCAATTTGATCACTGAGCGATTGGCATCAATGTTGTCATTAAAGCGGCACAATACAAAGCTCCGGATCGAAGGAATTGGAGGACAACCAAGAATGAGCAGAGCTAGAGTAACTATCTTCGTTAGCTCTCTTCACGGGGATTTCAGCCAGCGCATAGAAGCCTTTGTCCTTCCCCACATCATAGCTGACCAGCCAGCTCAACCACTTACTCATTGTGCGTTAAAAATACCCAATGAGTGTCAGTTAGCAGATCCCCAGTTTGATAAACCTGGCAGGATAGATCTACTAATCGGCGCCGAGCACTATTACTCGCTACTCCTTCCAAATCAGCAGAAGATCGGAAGAGCTGGTGCCATGCTACAAAACACGAAACTAGGATGGATTGTAGCAGGTGGAATTAAATCCATAGCGCAATCCGCCATAGCCTGTGGTGTCAGCGTCGGTGAAGAAACTGACGCATTAATTGAAAGGTTTTGGAAACTAGACAATTTGGACAACCAATCGAAACATCGATCTCCGTCAGAAGTACATTGCGAGAAATTCTTTGTAGAAACTCTAAAAAGAGCGGAAGACGGAAGATTTATTGTGACGATTAGAGGGTGATGTTCGGAAAGAATATAAAGCTTTGGGACATATGAAGGCTGTTCCAACGACACAGATACCCAAAAATCATTATTTCATACCACATCACTGTGTTCTGAAACCAGACAGCAGCAGCACAAAACTACGAGGGGTTTTCGATGCTACATGCAAAACATCAAGTGGAAAATCCTTGAACGACATGCTACATACAGGACCCACGGTTCAGAGCGAGCTATTGTCCATACTACTACGCTTCAGAACACACAAATATGTGTTCACAGCGGACATAGAAAAGATGTACCGTCAAGTATGGATCAATCCAGATAATCAGTTCCATCCGCTTATAGTCTGGAGAAACGATCCATCCGATTATCTTAAGTACTATAGACTTAAAACCGTCACGTATGGAACCAAAACAGCTCCATTTTTGGCCACGAAATGTCTAAATCATTTAGCAATCCGGTCACGAGACAACTACCCGTTGGGGTCTGCGACGTTTGAAAATGACTTCTACGTAGACGATTGCTTGACGGGTGCTGACTCAGTTCCAGAAGCAGTTCAAATCCAAAGTAAACTGAATAAAATATTACTACCACACGGTTTCAAATTGCGAAAGTGGTGCTCAAATAATGCAGGAATATTGCAAGGAATACCCAAAGAGGATACCGTGACCCTCGGCCTGATATGGATGCCCAATAAAGACCAACTTTGCGGAAGATCGCAGCAAGGCGAAGCGTTGGTCATCACAAAACGAGTGGTTTGCTTTGAGTTGTCACAAATCTTTGACCCTATAGGTTTGTTTGCGCCGGTTGTAGTAAAGGCAAAGATATTTATGCAACACCTCTGGAAATTGAAATTGGCTTGGGATGAGGAATTGCCCTTGGAACTTCAGTCCGATTGGAAAAACTATCGCTCTGACCTGCAAAGTCTGAATGAATTGCAAATTCCAAGAAACATATTTGACGGAAAGGTACCAGTTACGCAAGAGTTACACACCTTCGTGGACGCCTCAGAAAGAGCATATGGCGCAGCAATATACGTACGAGCAACCTATAAAACTAAGCAAACCTCAGTAAGGCTGCTATGTTCCAAATCCAGAGTGGCACCCACAGCGAAGCAATCCTTGCCCAGACTAGAGTTGTGCGCAGAAGTCCTCGGCGCAGAGCTGACGCACAGAGTCAGACAAGACTTACGCTTGTCTGTGGACAAGGTTTCTGGGTTCTTTTGGACTGATTTATCCGTCGTGTTAGGGTGGATCAATGCAACGGCTTCCACTTACCACACGTTTGTGGCAAATCGGATAGCCAAGATTCAAGAAGTGACGGAACAGTCTCAATGGCGTCACGTATCATCCGCCAATAATACAGCCGACGTCTTGTCCAGAGGAATAGCAGCTAGCAAACTTTCAAGCAACAGTATGTGGTTTTATGGACCCCTGTTTTTATATGGACCCAGGGAAAACTGGACAAAGATGCCAGCCATTATTTCGACGAATTTAGAACAAAAAACCAAATTCGTCAGCATTGCGGCTGCTAAGGACACATTCGGAGGGGAGGTTTACAACTGTAGGCACTGTAACTCTTTTTACAAATTACAACGGATTGTTGCGTACATGCTGCGGTTCTGTTATAAGGCAAATAGAGCGCTAACGAAGCCACTATGTCTAGGCGAGCTAAACCAGGCACTCACAATTATCCTACGCACAATTCAGCAAATCGAATTTTATGCAGAGTGCAAACAGCTCAAACGTTATAAAACAGTGAACAAAAAGAGTTCCCTTGTGTCATTGGCTCCCATCATTGGACCTGATGGATTAGTTCAAGTAGGAGGCAGACTCGAACACTCATACCTATCCGATGGCGCAAAACATCCAGTCGTGCTCCCCTACAATGACACAATTGTAAAAATGATCCTAAGGGAGATACATGAGACCAACATGCATTGCGGTGCCCAAGCCTTGCGTGCTATCGCTCGGCAATAATATTGGATCATCAATGACAAAACAATGGCGAGAAACATTGTACACAATTGCGTGCGGTGTACCAGAATGAAGCCCAAATTAATGAATCAAATTATGGGAAATCTACCAGTCGAAATAGTTACGCAGGCTCGCCCATTCTTTAACTCTGGAGTAGATTACTGTGGCCCCATATGGATTCATCACAAGATCCGAGGCAAACGTCCTGACAAGGCCTATATCGCAGTGTTCTGTTGTTTCTCCACGATGGAAGTGCATTTGGAGTTGGTAAGCGATCTCACAACAGACGCCTTTTTGGCCGCTCTCCGCCGGTTTCTCGGACGCCGAGGAAAGTGTCAGACGATCCATTGGGATAATGCAACAAATTTTGTGGGAGCCAACAATAAATTAAAAGAGCTCTAAACCGCTATTTTTTCTACCAATGCGAAGGACGCCATAGTTCAACATTGCAACAAAAGAGAAGAAGACTTCAAATTCATTCCCCCACGAGCACCATCATTCGGTGGCCTATGGGAGGCTGCGGTAAAATACGCAAAACGGCTGCTTGTTTCAGTTACAGCCACGGCATCGTTAACCTTCGAAGAACTCAACACTGTGGTCATTGAAGTCGAGGCGATCCTTAATTCACGGCCTATCACTCCCATGTCATCAGACCCCACTGAAGAAGCAGCTTTAACGCCACTTCCTGATTGGAGAACCATTAACTGCTGCTCCCGATACCAACATTGCGCACGGCAAACCATTAGTAAAAAGATGGAAACTGGTATCACGACTGAAGCATGCCTTTTGGAAACAATGGTCGAGCGAGTATCTGCAAGAACTCCAAAATCGACCCAAATGGAAAACGGCGTCTCCAAATATTCATGAGGGATTGCCAGTCCTTATAAAGGAAGACAATGTGCCTGTAATGAGCTAACCTATGGGAAGAGTTCTCAAAACGTATCCAGGACCGGACAACCTCGTTCGGGTAGTGGATATCAAAACGTCTTTTGGAATATTCAAGAGACCAGTGAATCGGTTAGCTCCACTGTTCCCAGAAGAAGTCAGCAGCAAGCGCCCATTAGACGACACCCACAAGGCAGACCTATCTAATGAGCCTCCGGTACAACGCAAAAAAAGAATCCTCCCATCAATGCCTGCAATTCTAGCACTTATGTTGCTACTTCCACTAGCGATGGCAACTCCAATCAAAGTGACGAAGTTCAGTAACAAGCCAGGAATATTCTACGAACGGTTGGGAACCACGAGAATGGTAGTTTCCGAATGGACAATGATAGTATATTACGACTTGAATCCCTACTGGAATGATATGAAGATACTTTCAGTTGCATTATCGGAATTCTCACATAAGTGCCAGGAAATGACAAACGTAGCAGCATGCAATTCCATTCTAGACCATTTTAGACATCTAGTTGCAGAGCTTGAGTCAGGAAACAACCTTATGCAGCATTCTCGGCAACGTAGATCACCGTTTAATGTTATTGGAACCATAGCCAATTCATTATTCGGCGTACTTGACTCCACATACGCAGAAGATATGGCTAAAACTATAACAAAGGTTAAAGGCAACGAGGATTTCCTCTTACAGCTACTTCAGAACCAAACATCCATGGTTGACTCCACCATTAATTTGGTGCGAAAAGGAAGTTTGGCTACCAATAACCGCTTGAGATCTTTGGAAGAACAGATGACCCTCATAAATAAGCAACGAGGACAGTACCAAGGAGCACATTTGGAGCAAGCATTTATGATTCTCACAACACAAATGATTCTACTTTCAACTGGGTTACAGCGAATGCAGAGTGTGATAACTGATGTGTTAACTGATGTTCGCCATAGAACAATCAGTCCAATTTTAATATCACCTACACAGTTACGAGATCAACTCGATCAAATTGGGATCATCTACCACCCAACCAAATCTTTCCAGTCGCCACTACTGATGTTCTGCAGCTCTACAAAATAATGTATGCGCAAGGCAGTACAACTGATACTCACGCCATCTTTCGAATAACAATACCACTGGTATCGTCAGAGTTATTGGATGTCTTTAGCATTGTGCCCATCTCAATATGGGAATCGAAAGGCTGGACATTGTACAATCTTCAGACAACGATCATAGGTGTCAATGCCCATAGAGATCGCTTTATAGGTTTTAATGAGGACGAATTCAGAAGATGCACACCAATGAAACTTGACCAACATTTGTTTCAATCACTTAACGGCATACAATGTAGACAGTAGATGCGAATTCCAGTTATTTAATAACAAGACTGGAACAGAATGCCACAGCAATCTTATGCACTCCATCATGGTATGGATAAAAACTCGCCAATCTAACCAATGGATCTTCGCAACCAAGAAACCAATGGAACTGCAGGCGGTATGCAATGGATTTTCATCAACTATCAACATAAGGGTGACTGGCATGCTGTACTTGCCCATTGGTTGCACTGCACGCAATGTCAATATAAGTTTGACTTCATTCGGCACCATGACCACTGAAGTACAAACATCGTTCAGTCGATTCGGAGATATCTCCAAACCCAGAAATTCCATAGAAGAAATCTCGGACTCCGCGTCAAGGACTTCCACCCAATCACCAAGTATGGACGACATAGATTTAGAGATCTTACAACATCAGTTAGCCGATATAAAAAGAAAGGATGCGCCGTACCAATTGGACCACCAGACAACCCTGTCGTACTGTCGTCATCATACTGATACTGATAGGCACCCTCATCTTGTGACACAGGCGGACCATTTGGACTCCAAAACCTAAAAGACCAACTCCGGAACCTACCCCAAGACAGTTTACCATAGAGCTGGACGATGGTTGAACACCTGTTCATCGGCCGGGAGAATGTTAAGTCATGTGCATTTAATATTAAGACACAAAAAAACACAAGCACCATAAGTATATAATAAAGACAATATTAGGTCATAGCCTAAATAAAGAGCGATGAACATTAAAAACCAACCCTTTCAGAAACAACGAACTGCTGACAGTGCAAGTCAATGCAACCGACAAATTAGTGCAGAATATTCCATTGTGAAATTGTTAATTTATCATTTTTATGTTTTTGCTATATTTAAATTAATTTACCACCTAAGCAATATCCATGTATCAAAGTAACTATAAATATTGAACTTTTATACTAATAAAGTCAGTCTCAGACAAACTCAATCTGAACTCAATTCTTTCTCCACGTCTAATTTGTTCAAGTGCAAGTTGCGGCAACAAACCAGCAATCGGTTCATGTACCCTTTGCTCAAACCCTTTATTACACATTAACACCTTTCAAGGAATAGATGTTGGACCTTCAGACCCTAATGAAGCCACTAGGGAAATACACGAGGGAGAAGATAGAAAGGCTGGTGAAGAACTGCATGCCACGCATGAAAATGTTTATGAGGTCATATGCATGCGCGGCGCTCGAAGAAGTGATGGGTTTAGCAGGAGTTGGCCTTGGAAAAAGAGGCTTTTAATAGGCACGCCTCTACAGAACCGCGCAGGAGGTGGCAGAAGGAGGAACTACGTCAGTAGCCACCAGAGCAACAGAGCCCCCAGGACAAGGATGGATGCAGAGATGGCAGCCGGATGATCGACGACAAATGAGGCAGCAACACCACACGGCAGCCACACGGAAACTCAAATGGTACTCCAGACGACGGTAACCTTTGGCAACAAGGAAAACAATTTGAATATGTTGGTGTTGCCAGGCATGGGAGACAGCGCGGTGCTAGGATGGCATTTCCTCGCAGGATTTGGCACAACAATAAAATGCGAAAGCCACCAAGTAACGATCCAAAGAAGAGATAGATGGAGCGGATGCCTGGAGGATTGGCTGTCGATAGCAATAACCGGAGCCTCGGAGGATTGGGAGAGAGCGGGACAATAGGTTCATTGAGGAGGAACTAGTTCACACACCAGATGGGTTGGTGGAACGAAACGCTGCACAGGATCACCATGAAGGACACCATCCCCATAAAACAAAGATACTATCCGATGAACCCCAAAAAACAGGGGAGATCGATGCAAAGGTAGAAGAGCCGATGGAGAAGGGATGCATCGACCCTTCGAATAACGCGTATAGCTCACCCATCGTTATGGTAAAGATAAAAATAGGTCAATGGAGAATGTGTGTGGACTTCTGACAAATAAACACAAAATCGATAAATGATGCGTACCCGATGCCACGAATAAACTTCATACTGGATCAATTGAGGGAAGTAAAATTTTTCAGCAGCATCGACCTTAAAGACGGCTATTGGCAAATCCCACCAATGGAGGGGAGCAGGAAGTACATGACCTTAACAGTATCAGGGAAAGGTCTGTCCTGACTTTGCAAGGTCGCAAAACCATTAAACGATCTCTTACGAAAAGGGACAAAGTGGGAGTGGACGCCCAGACATCAAGAGGCGTTTAAGAATCAAAAGTCGCGATTGGCAGAGGATCCAGTGCAGACATGCCCTAATTTCTCAAAGAAATTTGTGCTGCTAACAGACGCGAGCGACTACGGCGTAGGTTCAGTTCTGAAGCAGGACACGGATAAGGGTCGCTTACGCCAGTCGAACCCTGAAAGGAACAGAGAAAATTTGTTCGGCGACTGAGAACGAATGCCTAGCCATAATATGAGAAATTCGACAGATGAGACCATACCTGAAGGGGTACCAGTTCAACGTGATCACGGACCATATGGCACTGAAATGGCTAAATAATAAAGTGAGACCAATTGGAAGGATTGCGAGATGGGTCTTTGAGCTGCAACAATACGACTATGTCATCAGCTACAGGAAAGGTAAGCTGAATCTGGTTGCAGATGCACTTTCCCGCCAGCCGATAATAGAAAAGCTAAGAAATGCTAAATGCTAAACAGCTAAAAATGCGCTAAATGGATAAGCGCACTGAAGAGGAAAAAACGGGGAAACCCACAGAAATGTCCAGAGTACATAGAAGACGCAGGCCTGGTTTACCGACATGTTCCACATAGAGCCGGAAGCGAAGAAGTGGCATCATGGAAGCTCTGTGTGTCGATTGATATGAGACAGCAGGTGCTAAAGAACTACGACGCGCTGACAGCGGGAAATCTAGGCGATAGAAAAGCAGTTGCACGAATAGTAGCAAGATACTTCTGGCCAGGGATACGAAGGGACATAAGGAAGTATGTCAGACAGTGCAAACGTGCAGTACATACCAAGTCAGATGCAGGCTGCAGGGAAAATACTGACACAGATCCCAGAGGAGCCCTGGGCGACGTGCGTATGAGCGAATTTCGTAGGATCATTGCCGAGGTCCAAGCATGGGAACACCATGCTGTTGGTAATCATTGATCGATTTTCAAAGTGAATGGAGACGGTTCTCATGCGGAAAGCAACAACTGAGACGCTGTAGAAGGCAATCCGCGAAAGGATTATCGCTAGATACGGGGAGCGAAAGGTAACAGATAATGGTGTCCAGTTCATCAGCAACAGTTTCAAAAAATTTCTTGAGGAGCTCGGAGTTTGGCATCAATTTACAGCTCCGTACACGCCGCAGGAAAATCCTACGGAAAGGGCAAACAGGACGGTCACTCGCCATGCTTCGCAACCCAAGGTAGAGAGCCGAGAATGCCGATGGCGTTGTATGATAAAGAGGCATTGGGGACAGGAGCATCACAAGCCACGCGATCAGAAAATGCAGCGAGGCTCCAAGGAGTGTTTGAGCTAGTGCGAAGGAACATGGAGCGAGCTGGGCATGAGCAAGCTCGGCACTACAACCTAAGGAGGCTGGAGTGGGGCCCATAAATTGGCGACCCCTTATGGGCGAAAGAGCACCATCTGTTCAAAGCAGCCGAAGGTTTCGCGGCGAAATTAGCGCCAAGATTCGATGGGCCGTACACGATGGTGAACTTCATATCGCCAGTGATTGCTGTGCTCCGATACGTAGGTACAAAGAAGAAAAAGAGGGCACTCGTTAGTGAGCTAAAAGCCCAAGCGGAGAAGTCGACGCAACAGGCATAAACAAAAGGAAAATATACATACATAATGATAGTATGATAGGGGAGTAGATACGGAAGAAGAAACTGGACATAGGAACCGTAAGAACGGAACTATTCCAGGCGTCTTAAAGTTATGCCTATAAAAAGGCGTCGGTGGCCAACCTTCTTTTCTCAAACAAATGCCATGAATTCATCCCGCAGCACGACGCCATTGGTTACCTCGGTTGGTATGCCCGGATGGTATATCCGGCGGCTCCGGGTCACGAGGAGGGTCATGAGAATGATGACCGCGAGGAATCACTCCACGGAAAAGCGCAGAGATGGTTCATAATGAACGATGAGGATTGAGGAGTTCGAGTCCTTTTTTTTGCCGAAAGGTTATATCGAAAAATTAGCAAACAAGGTTCGGCAGCGGAAGCAGCAATGAGGAGAACCTTTCAAGGAATATATGGTGGACCTTCAGACCATAATGAAGCCACTAGGGAAATCCACGAGGGAGAAGATAGAAAGGCTGGTGGAGAATTGCATGCCACCCATGAAAATGTTTATGAGGTCATGCGCGGCGCTCGAAGGAGTTGGCCTTGGAAAAAGAGTCTTTTAATAGGCACGCCTCCGCAAAACCACGATGGGATAAGCCGGCGGTAGACAGGAGGTGGCAGAAGGAGGAACTGCGCCAGTAACCACCAGAGCAACAGAGCTCCCAGGACAAGGATGAATGCAGAGATGGCAGCCGGAGGATCGAAGCCAAATGAGGCAGCAACAGCCGAACCAACATTGGCAGGCGTGTCATCAAGGGGCAGCAAGCCCAAGTCAGTGACAGCGACAGCAGCAATGCGCAGCGCCGCCTAGGCAAGAACAGATAGAAAACCCAGCGCAGCAGAATTTTTTTTTTGCAGGATGTGCGGCGCAATAGGGGTAAGGAGCACAGAGTGCTGCCAAAGAGCGGGAAACGCGCAGCGATCTTAGCCGTAGAGAGGAAGGCGAAATCGCGAGGTGCTGCCACTCAAAACTAATTGGAGGATTATCAGGAGACGATCAGCAGTTGGCGGCGGTCGTCAAGGTCGGAGGAGCAGAAATGAAGGCCATGGTAGACACCAGTGCAACGGCTAGCTTCATTTCTGAAAAGCTAGCGGAGAACCCGGAAATTGCCGGAAAGAGAACATCAACAAGGAGACTGGTAAAGTTGGCCAATGGGAGCCACACGGAAACTCAAATGGTACTTTAGACGACGGTAACCTTTGGCAACAAGGAAAACAATTTGAATATGTTGGTGTTGCCAGGCATGGGAGACAGCGCGGTGCTAGGATGGCATTTCCTCGCAGGATTTGGCACAACAATAAAATGCGAAAGCCACCAAGTAACGATCCAAAGAAGAGATAGATGGAGCGGATGCCTGGAGGATTGGCTGTCGATAGCAATAACCGGAGCCTCGGAGGATTGGGAGAGAGCGGGACAATAGGTTCATTGAGGAGGAACTAGTTCACACACCAGATGGGTTGGTGGAACGAAACGCTGCACAGGATCACCATGAAGGACACCATCCCCATAAAACAAAGATACTATCCGATGAACCCCAAAAAACAGGGGAGATCGATGCAAAGGTAGAAGAGCCGATGGAGAAGGGATGCATCGACCCTTCGAATAACGCGTATAGCTCACCCATCGTTATGGTAAAGATAAAAATAGGTCAATGGAGAATGTGTGTGGACTTCTGACAAATAAACACAAAATCGATAAATGATGCGTACCCGATGCCACGAATAAACTTCATACTGGATCAATTGAGGGAAGTAAAATTTTTGAGCAGCATCGACCTTAAAGACGGCTATTGGAAAATCCCACCAATGGAGGGGAGCAGGAAGTACACGACCTTTACGGTATCAGAGAAAGGTCTGTACCAGTGGAAGGTGATGCCGTTCATCATGCATTCAGCCTCGGAAACTTTCCAAAGGGCTTTGGACCAGGTCATAGGCCCGGATATGGCTCCACACGTATTTGCATATCAAGATTACATCATCGGGATCGTACGCACAAGGGAGAAACATATGGCGAACTTGAAGGAAGTATTCCGCAGCCTGAAGGCGGAAAAACCTAAGGATAAACACGGAAATCTGTCATTTTTTCAGGGAAGAGCTATTGTACCTGGGTCATCAGATAACGTGTCAGGGAATTGGCATGGATTCCGGGAAGGTTGTGGCGATTACTGAATTGAAACCCCCAACAAACGTGAAGGGGGATACGTCAGCTAATTGGGATGGAGTCGTGGTATCGGCGACTTGTCCCTACTTTGCAGGGTCGCAAAACCATTAAACGATCTCTTATGAGAAGGGACAAAGTGGGAGTGGACGGCCAGACACCAAGAGGCGTTTAAGAATCTAAAGTCGCGATTGGCAGAGGATCCAGTGCAGGCATGCCATAATTTCTCAAAGAAATTTGTGCTGCTAACAGACGCGAGCGAAATATGTTCGGCGACTGAGAACGAATGCCTTGCCTTAATATGAGAAATTCGACAGATGAGACCATACCTGAAGGGGTACCAGTTCAACGAGATCACGGACCATATGGTACTGAAATGGCTAAATAATAAAGTGGACCACCTGGAAGGATTGCGAGATGGGTCTTTGAGCTGCAACAATACGACTATGTCATCAGCTACAGGAAAGGTAAGCTGAATCTGGTTGCAGATGCACTTTCCCGCCAGCCGATAATAGGAAAGCTAAGAAATGCTAAATGCTAAACTGCTAAAAATGTGCTAAATGGATAAGCGCACTGAAGAGGAAAATACGGGGAAACCCACAGAAATGTCCAGAGTACATAGAAGACGCAGGCCTGGTTTACCGACATGTTCCACATAGAGCCGGAAGCGAAGAAGTGGCATCATGGAAGCTGTGTGTGTCGATTGATATGAGACAGCAGGTGCTAAAGAACCACGACGCACCGACAGCGGGAAATCTAGGCGGTAGAAAAGCAGTTGCACGAATAGTAGCAAGGTACTTCTGGCCAGGGATGCGAAGGGACATAAGGAAGTATGTCAGACAGTGCGAAACGTGCATGCGGTACAAACCAAGTCAGATGCAGGCTGCAGGGAAAATGCTGACACAGATCCCAGAGGAGCCCTGGGCGACGTGCGTATCAGCGAATTTCGTAAGATCATTGCCGAGGTCCAAGCTTGGGAGCACCATGCTGTTGGTAATCATTGATCGATTTTCAAAGTGGATGGAGATGGTTCCCATGCGGAAAGCAACAACTGAGACGCTGTAGAAGGCAATCCGCGAAAGGATTATCGCTAGATACGGGGAGCGAAAGGTAACAGATAATGGTGTCCAGTTCATCAGCAACAGTTTCAAAAAATTTCTTGAGGAGCTCGGAGCTTGGCATCAATTTACAGCTCCGTACACGCCGCAGGAAAATCCTACGGAAAGGGCAAACAGGACGGTCACTCGCCATGCTTCGCAACCCAAGGTAGAGAGCCGAGAATGCCGATGGCGTTGTATGATAAAGAGGCATTGGGGACAGGAGCATCACAAGCCACGCGATCAGAAAATGCAGCGAGGCTCCAAGGAGTGTTTGAGCTAGTGCGAAGGAACATGGAGCGAGCTGCGTATGATCAAGCTCGACACTATAACCTCAGGAGGCTGTTCAAAGCAGCCGAACAGAGCAGAGGACCTAGAGGACGAGGAATCCCGGTGGACACGGCCACCGTCGAAAGACAAGACCAGAGATGCAGGAGGCGGACGCAGCCCTATCACGCAGGTCCTGGCAAGGGCCAGGGTAAGTGTGGCCTCGGCGATGGCCAAGGAAGCAGCCCGGCGATGGAGATCGGGGGCGGTGGTGGATTACGCAGCGATGCTGAGGAGGGCGGCGCGCCGGAAATGCCAGCGCAGCAGGGCCATCCGGCGGATCGGGCGAGCCAGAAAAGAGGCTGAAGATGCCCGAATAAGGAGGATGATAAAAAATATTAAGTACTAGGGAAAGATAAACATTAGGAAGAAGGAGAAAATATATAGGGAAAAATGTTGAAGGAAAGCAGAAGGAAAAAGAAAGGGAACGAACCTTATGCCGCTCGAAGAAGGGGGTAGATGGATAAGGATATCCACTCACAAAAGAAGGGATGAAAAGAAATGCGTGGAATGTAGACGGCATGAGGGGGCAGCAACGGGGCCAGAAGAACCAGCACGGTTGCGCGCACGGAAGAAGGAGAAAGAGGGATCACCGTGGAAAGTAACGGTCCCGAGCTGTGTTTAGAAAATGCAGAAACGCAGAAATGCATTTGGAATGCTCAAAGGGGAAAGCGCAGGGGTATCTGGACAAAGTCACTTGCATAATAACAATATGAATTGGAGGCCCAAGCGGGGAAGAGGGGGGACAAAGAGATCCCGCCAATGGAAATGCGACGATAATTGGAGAAAGGATTAGCGGCGATAACAGAGAAACGAAGGAGTAACGACATATACCGAGATTTGCAAGGATTAACGGACGCCTCAGGCGCTATATTAGGAGGGTCTTCTTGGGAAGCTAGAAGAGTTGAGTGAAAGACCCCCGTGGGTAAGGATCTGTAATCCGTGGCTAGAGTGCACAAGGATCTGTGATCCGTGGCCCTGTGGGTAAGTCCAGCGGCTGTACGTGAATCATAACGCGAGGATAAAACAAGGATCAAGTGGAGATAGGATCAAGGATCCGCGGCAAAACTGGAGCCCAGGTATCCTGCCCGGCGTATGCCTGGGAAGTGAGCCTCTGGTCTGCTAACACGGATAAGGTGCCGGCCACGGCAAAAGGGCATTCCCAGTGAGCCGAGGATATCGACGATCCACGGCGCCCACAGAAGAGGAGCAGCGACGACGACGCAAGGAGCAGTGACGACGACAGAGCAGCGACGACGACAGGAGCAGGGCGACGACAGGAGAGCGACAACGGCAAGAGAGGGGCAGCATAGGCCCCGCCACTTGAGCACGTGAGTGCAAACCGTGAAACCGTGAGCCGAACCGGCGCCAGGCATCAAGACCAGACGTCCTGCTGGGCGTAAGATTTGAGGGAGTGTGTGTATTGGCACCAACCCGGAACGGTGACCGTGGAACGACGGGAGGACGAGCGGTCGATCGGCTGAGCCGAGCAGCATCATTACGATACATTGGAAACCAGCTAGAAATAAAAAGGGATATTGTTAAACGATCACTCGGTGTTATTTCTGGGCTCGGGAAGTCACGTCGGATATATAAATTCGGTGGAACGACCCACAAACTCTGTGAGCTAGCCGCGGCAATTGTTCCGAGCATATATAAGCAAAACAGTTCTTTAGAATATAATATGATCTATCGATACATTTTTTCTACATCTGACGAGGATACATACATATTGGTACGAAAGGATGGACAATAACTCGCTTTGGTTGGTCATCCAAGTAGTTGGTCCTGGAACAGTTAGTTCAATTCATAATACATTATTTAGACTTTTTCCACTTTTTGTCGTGAATGCGTCGAATACCACTCGAAGTTTGGTGGTACCACTCTGCGGTTCGTGAACACAGTGGTAAGGAATAATACGATTGTTTGTCAGTTGATTGGCCGCCAATCTAGTCAAGTGACCCAACTGATCATATTGATCCATAAATCCCGTTTGAGTCTTTTTTCCAGTGCGTTAAAACCCCGATATGCCATTGGGAGGGATTTTCCGAGTATAAGTGGGTCGTCTTTAAACGGTAATCGTACACTTAGTCTGTTGTCTTCCCGTATTTTCCATAAAATGCTGTTCGCATAACCTTTTGTCGGTGGTAAGTGCCTTTTGATTTTTTTCCAGTGTGTCGAATTTCCAAAATTGTTCAAGTAGTGCCTCTATCTTTGGTTCTGCCATCGTTGATGCAAGACTGCTCATGGGTGGATTTTTCTGTACAGTGGATCCAACTGTTGCAGGTCCGATCACAATCCATCCTTATGTCGTCTTTTGAAGCAATGGCTGCCCCTGTGCTAGGTTTATTAGTCGTAGCTCAAGTAGTTGTGGGATGTTCGTGTCTCCGAGCAGAAGATCAATGCCTTGTGGCTCCGTGAACATCAGATCTGCCAAACGAATTCCTGATGGAATGTTTTTTGGACGATCAATTGGTTGCGATGGTTGATTGGCCAATTATTTCCGGTAGTATGAATATAGTGTTTTTCGGGCGCTCAATTGGTTGAGATGGTTGGTTTGACAATAGCTCTGGTAAGATGAAACTACTGAAACTGTGAAACTTCTTGTTTTTTTAAATTTGAATTTAATGACATCATGTTTAACACTGCTCGGGCGATCCCTCCAATAGCTCTGATACTCATGTCGGATGGTGCTGATTGTACTCCTAACATTTTTGCCAGTTCCTGAGAGATTATGTTTACTTATGATCCTGAATCTAATACTACGCGACATTTGTGCCGTGATTTTGTAGGACCTTGAACTTCTACTTGGACAGTTGCGAGTAACACATAGGGTGTCGCAGATTGGCTGACAGCGGATGCGCTTTTTCGTATTAGTGTATAATGAAACATTGTGTGATGATTTTTTTGGCATAACTGGCATTTAAACCTTAATTTGCATAAACTGGCTGAGTGGTATGTAGACAGACAATCAACGCAGGCGTTGAGTCTTATTATTTTTTGTGTCCTTTTGCTTAGAGTCTTGTCCTGGAATCTAGGGAATTTTGCAGTCGACGGCGGCTGTGTGTACATATAATACATCATGGTATATTGGTCGATGAACGAAACCCAGTAGTCGTAGTTGTCTTTTGTAGCGTAACTTGGCTAATCGCTTGCCGCTTTTAATGGTCTAATATTTGTTTCAATAATTGACGACTGTCTGTGAATCTAATTTTTCTTTAACAATGTGTATAAGGATTGGATCCCACCCGACTGTTGGTACATTGAGGGCGGTAATGTAAACTGCTCTGCTAATCCATTGGTCTTGGTGTGTGCAAACAAGGTTGCCAGCGTGGACTTGATTATAATTCTTTCGTTCTGACACCGTGTTTTTAATCGCTGCCAGATATTTTTATAACCAGTATGTCCTCCAATTGTGGAGACGATTACGTTCTTGGCTTCTGCAGTTACATGGTTTTCCATTTCCCGAAGTTATACACCATCGCTATATCTTGATTGTGGATGAGTTCCGTGAAGATCACGTGGAATCGGGGCCATTGCAGATAGTCTCCGTCAAATTTGGGAATGTCAACTTGTGGTATCAAACATGCCGATGTGGCAGTGGTTTTTTGCGTTGATCCTGAATTCGATTGCGTTTCTTCGCTTAGGAAGGAAAAATATTCCGCTCGTACCACCGAAATCTATCGTGGATGTGTCCATCATTTTGTAAGTTTGGTTACAAGACGATGAGGTCGAGGTAGCCTGTGACGATTTCCTTCCCAAAAATCCATCATATGTTCTCCTTCTTCAAAGCTCTTGCACAAGATATCTTCCAGATCGTCTAATCTAAAAGAGAGGAATGGCGACTTTGTTTAAGTGATTTGATTTTGGGTCTTCAGTTCTTCCTGATCCATTCGCCCGTAACTGTGTCTTACGCTCGAGGTTTTCGCCAGTTTTTCGGGGACGCTGTGATGCGTTGATCCGGATTGTATTCCTTCCGAGTATATTTTTCATCCGGGTCTGATTCTTATCCCGTAATACAGATGCTCATTGAGGAGCGATTGAAAGCAGCACAGATATCCCAAGGCTTATAAGAAACTTCATAAAAGATTCAGCAGAGCGATGACTCAAAGAAGGTTACTTCGATGAGCAGCTAAGACAGCTCACTCATTTGTGGACCCAATTTGAAAATAATGTTGATGATGAATGCTGAAGAAAAGTGTTGAATGAACACATAGGTATACTTTAGCATTGTATATAAGAGCAGTTATTCTGAAATAAAGACAGTTGCGAATACAGAGCGAATTGTCTCGTTACTCAGTGTTAACTATAGCACTTAGACATAATCGCCTTCGATTGTGCTCCCGTGGAACGGACCGTCGTAGGACCCTCGGTACTCAAATCGCCGCTGAGTGTTGCTCCCGTGGAACAAACCGCCAGTAGTCATCATCTACACGTAATCGCTGCTTAGTTTTACTCCCGTGGATCGGACCGCCTGCAAGACCACCGATACGTCAGCATCCGAATGTTGCTCCCGTGAACGGACTGTCGGTCGGAACCCCCTTGATCTCCGTGTGTTGCTCCAGATCAAAGGACCGCCGGAGGGACCTAATATCCCAACCACAGCTGAGGCCAGTCAATAGACCTTCAGCTCCCCGTTTCCCGCATATCAATACCCCGACTGCACAAACCAGGCAGTTTCAGTCAGACGTTCTATGGGCTACGACTCCGGGACCTATCGTTACTCCCGTGAGTTCAAGACGTTAGTGGCCGCATAACGCCCTGAATAGATCAATATTGTAAAAACCTTTTCAACGATTTAAAGCACGTTTTGATATGTTATGAACATTTTGATATGTTTATTGATTATAAAGTTATACATTTTATATAATTAAGTTTTTTTTTAATTTTTGAACGTGAACTTAAGGTATTTTAAAATGTTTTGCTACTATTTAGCTTATATTGTTGTAACAAACATCTCCAATTTTTTTCAGTATTGCCAAAAAACATTGAAACAGACAAACAGGGACGAGAAGGGACAAACTGCTTTCATTTGAAAAATAATGTAAAAATCTAATTTCTTGAATAACTTCTGAACAAAATATCGGATCGGTTCGGTTGTGGCACCAACCAATTTAGCAATAAATTGCAGATAAAGAAAAATATTCTATCTGGGGACTAAAATGTCTCCAGCGCCAATTTAGTGATTCAAAATTTTTTTACTTTCACCCTAATTTTACCCAGCCAAACGACTTTTGAAAAATGTTAAGACAATATGATCTAATTAAAACAAAACCTTTCGATTGGTATATACTTCGTTCAGATAAAGAGTCTTTCTGCGCACGCCAAGTCATAAAGTTCGCCACTTCGTGGACTGCCGTCCCCAGAGATTTAAATTGTTCTGATGAATATGTGAAAAGGCTGTAAGAAGGAGGTTACTTTCTACAACTAGTAGTCCAAACTATTTTTTAGCATTATTTAAATGTTGAAATAATTTTAACTTCCAGCTTATCTGTGTAAATGGGAATAAACAACTGATATAAAATCAAGAAACGAAAGCTTACTTCGAGAAGTAAAAATACCCATGCAGCTAAAAAGCAGTTAGTATTAATAGGTATGTAATTCTTACCTATAGAAATATAAGGTTTTACTTAGTGAGGCGCATAACTTATGAAATAACCTTGATCTTGCATCCCAAACCAGGAATATTTTTATCTTTCTTTATTTCAGTTGTGACCGACCTCTTCAAAGAAGAGGAGGAGTCTTAATCTCAATGGACTAAAATTTCGTTTCTGAAGAGGAGTTTAGGGATTTTTAATTTAATATTTTGTCTGGTTAATTTATTTTTATTACCAGTTATATTCCACAATCATCTGAACCGCCTACTGACTGCCATCACTTGTCTGCTATTCAGTCAGTTTTTAATATTATGTCCGATTATGACCTGCTACTGATTTTCTGCAATTTAAATGTACCTAAATTCACTTTGCAAAATATTGAAAACGTACCATCTTTATCTTTATGCGATGAAAACACACTATAATTTCAATGCAGGCATTTTAGTCCCTGCCCAACCATAATAGGGTTTCGTTAGGTCGGCTCCTATACTTATCTTTGATTCTAATCCAGATGGAGTCACTCTTTCTAAAATCTATATTACCCCATGGATTATTTAAATTTTATAAATTTTACCACATTATTTCAAACAACAAAAAAGGAAAGCAAACTTCGGCCGGTATATATAATATAATATATAATATATATAATATAACCTTGCAGTTAAGTGGCAGCATATTTTATTAGCTATGTATCGGATCGTGTACAGTGGGCTGATCCTCATAAGAGTTTCACTATCAAATAAATGTTCTAGTAATATGTTGGAAACAAGCATCTCAAGAATCTTTAAAATAATCAAGCTTTCTCCATTTCCGATCGTTCAGTTATATGGCAGATATACGATATAGTCGGCCGATCCTAATGAAATTTGGCAGATCTGATCGATTGAAATATGCGGCCATTTGAAACATCGCAACATTTTTTTAACCAACTTATTCACACACTAATTCAGACATACTCATATAATATTTAATCAACTAACTTTTACATTCGGCCATTCTCTGAAAGTAATTTTTTGAATATTATCAGGTCAGCCTTATCAGGTGCCTCAAATATAATTATTGATGGTGGGTCATTTCGATGTAGCCGTGTTCTTTGTAAAACCAGGGTTAGAATCACCATTGTACCCCTGTGATTGCTTAAAAAATTTTTGATTCTTCCCGCTGGATAATGTCAACGATGCTCCTACTTGCATATTCCTACAGTTGAGAGCCGTATGTCTAATTAGTTTGATCATGGTGTTGTAAAGCAGGACCTTGTAGCCTAAGCTCATGAAAGATCGGGAATTTATGATCTACTGGGAGCTGCGTGACAGTTGGAGCTTTTTGAATTAATAATGCCTACGCTATGTAAGACGCCTATCCAAGTGAACACTTACTAAAACCAAGTGGATCCAAGTGAATCGACTAAAACTAAGGGATCCGCTTCTGTTGTTGTTCTGGTGGTCATGTCACACATTTTCAAGTCTCAGAATGGCGGTGTCCTCAACAAACGTTGATATACATAGACACTCATTTTTGGGAATGCCAGCAGTGTAAAAACACAATGTACAATGAGTGGTTTTATTTCAAACAACAAAAAAGGAAAGCTAACTTCAGGCAGAGCCGAATTTGAGATTTTGAGATTCCCTTGCAGCTAAGTGGCAGTTTATATTATTAGCCAACCCTAATAAGAGTTTCACTATCAAATACATTTTCTAATTAAATGTTGGAAAAATTCCTAAAGATCTTTAAAATAAGAAATTTGAAATTTGGCAGATCGGATAGGATTGCACAAAATAGAATCCATAATCCCATTTTTCATAGTTAAAAAAAAAACATTGATGGCATTTTCGATCAATCTGTTATATGTCAGCTATAGGATAAAGTCGGCATATGGCAGCTATAGGATATAGTCGGCCGATCCTTATTAAATTTGGTATATCAAAATCCTTTGCCCAAAGTAGAATCGATAGAACCCATTATGAAATTTGGCATATAAAATTTCTTTCCTTTGGAAAAAAAATAGCTCTGCTCTGCTTCTTGATATTTTGTGGTGTTGCTCCTTTTGTCGCTCACTAAAGATTCTTATCTCTATTCTTGCGGTTTAACCATACTAACCTACACTAATCGCTCTATTTCATCTCCCTTTTTTGTTTCCCTGGTATAGTGGTTCAAGGTACGATAAAAAAAAAAAAAACAAAAATATTAATAAATTAACTTAACATAATCATGGATTTTTAAACTTGTCTGTGCGTCAAAGTCTTGTAATAAGACAATCTCTTCCCAGCCTACCATCCACTGCTGGCTGTGTTTTTTGTTATTCTTTTTTTCCCCTTTTTTTTCATTTTTTATTTTTATTAATCACTCTGTTATTATAAAACAACTTAAATTAATGGGATATTGATTTTTCTTCTACTTTATACACATAATATAAATATATACAAGGCTTGTTAAAATTAGTTCCAATTTACATTTTTCTGCTTGGAAGAGCTTTAGGGTGTACACGTTTCAGCCTTCTCCGTACTCTGACACCTGCAATTCTGCGGTCTCTTAGGAGATGCCTGACTAGAACATTTGAGTTATTTTGAAGTTTTCTTTATACTTTTTAGCCTGTTCGTTTAGCACATCGCCTATTTTGGGTACCATCAGGTACTCGAAGTGCGCATGTACCACGGGGCTCCGATAATCATACGCAGTGTTTCGGCTTGCATAATTCTAATTTTATCCAAGTTCGATTTTGCTGCAATACCGCGCTACCCTGTGGGACTCCTGCACGTATTTCTTTGGCGTTGGACTCAGCACCATCCAAAACTACAGTGAACGATCTTTGTTCCAAAAAGCTTCGTACTAGAAGCCACAGATGAGGTGAAAGAAGCGTCTTTAATTTGTAAAGCAACCCATTGTGCCACACTCTGCCGAAGGATTGCTTTATATCAAGATATGCAGCCACTACATATTCCTTGGCTTCGAATCCTTCCAGAATGAAGTTTACCACTCTGTTCAGTTGTTCAGGCGTTTCGTGAGATTTGCGGAAACCAAACTGAAAGGGAGGTATGCCGTTCTGGATTTCCCTGATGTTCAGTATCCGAGAAGCAAGGCACCGTTCGAATAATTTAGCAATTGTAGGTAAGAGGCTGATAGGTCTTGTTTGGACTTTTACCAGCTTTATGGATCATGCAGATTCTCGCCTTTTTCCATTGTTTCGGAAAGTATCCTAGCCTCAACACGGCATTAAAAATGAGCACCAGAAAGAGGACAGCTTTGAAAGGCAGCGCCTTTAATGTATAGTTGTCTAGTCCATCATCCCCTGGGGCTTTCTTGGGCTTTAACGACTTTATGTGGGACGAAACTTCCTCAACCGTTATTGCTCGTATTGGAGGACACATTTGACCAGGCCGACCTATTCCTTCCTGAACGTCATTTCTAGTGGAGGCTTGAGAAAACTCAAACTCCTGGAATCGATTTTGCAAATAGTCAGCAAACGCTTCCGCGCGCTCACTTGGCGATCTAGCTCCAAGAGCCATCATCTCCCCTGATGGGAAACTTTGGTGACACCTGCTTTTTAAATTTACTCGCTATTTTTCATAAAGAATGGCTTGTTGAATCATCCGATGAGATGCCTTCTAGTAAGAGATCGGTCTGCTTTTGCTTGTGCTGATTCAGTAGTTTTGTCAACCTATTGGAAATTCTCCGATATATTCTGTTGACCACGGGGTCCCTAGTTCGACAAAATTGTCTTCGTAGCCTTCTCTTAAGTATTAGCAAGGTAACATTCGTAGGTAGGAGATTGGATTCCGGCAGTCGATATTGGGGAGAGTTTCTTGGAGTGGCGACAAGCGCAGCAGAGTGTATTTTATTTAGGAAGATGGCGTTTGCATCCTATTTGCAAACCTGTGCGAAGACTATCTGCATATGAAAGATTTCCACGTACAACAGCCGCGGGAACAAATTGATTCTCCTTATAATCATTCGAGCGTCGATAGTGAGCTGGAATATTGATTTTCGGCTTCCGTTTTTCCAAATTGGCTTTATAAACTTGGCACTCTCTAGACCAAGCTGCATAATCTTTATGTCAATTAATGCAGGTAAGGGGATCGTCTGCTGACTCGGTGCAAAGTGCGGTGGGATGATCTTGAGCACACTTGCCGCATGTAAACGGACGTAGGCAATAATTTTTGATGTGTCCAAATCCTTGACATCTATGGCATAAGATGCTGTCCATTTTTTTCTTTGGTATTTCCTCTAGTACTTGTTGCCGTCCGATAGTTTTAATTTTCAACGCCTCTTTGTTGTTATCCCTCCGGGCCAGATCAATGAAAAAGAAATGGTTGCGAATAGTTTCTTCGACAGATCCCTCATTTTTTTGAAAACGCACTTTTCGAGGTCGTGGGTTATACGACGTGGGCGTCGTGTCCGCATTGTTTGAAGCTCTCTTTGATCATCTGGATGGGTGTAGAGTTAGCCAAGTGTCGTACAATCACTCGATACGCTTTTTTCTCTTTAAGTTGATAAGTAATGTGCGTTACATATTTCTCCTTCAACAAACGCACAAGGCTACGGTAAGCGTCCGAGTTAGCAGTCGTGACTTTTACTTTGTTGTTCCTGCCAACTTTAATCATAAAGCTTTCGGAACGTCGACACGTTTTCGATGAAAATTGGAGGAGGTTTTTGTATTTTGGGCCTTATTTCCGTCATCTCTTGGTCTGTTTCATCAGCAAGTTCCTCAGCTAGTGCAAGATCAGCATCTGTTACGTATTCATCATCATCTGCTAACAATAAAAATCGGTTTGTTGATGTTGGAACGTCTTAAATTGGGTTCGGAGTTCTTTTCAGTGGTATGGACGTTTTTTGAAGCTGGAACGGCATCTTTCGTTTTAAAAGGGTTGCCTGCCATTTTGGCGTGGTTTGAGGAGTTTGTTCTTTCGCACACATTAACGTATTTTCGGATATGGTGGTCATTACGCTTGAAATGGAGCATACTCCTCCAATAGTCGTACTAGTAACTGCATATGTGCTACATCCAGCAGTTGATGTAGTTACTGTACATGTGCTCACAAAGGTCTTGGGAATGGATAGTGATGCACGCAGTTCTGCAGGCGTTAGATTGGCAATCTTCTTCATTTCATCGAAATTGGACTTGCTTAAACGAGATGGAGTGGTTTCTACATATTTATCCATAGTCTGTTCTCTTAGCTATCTGCAGCTTCGATCTTGGTGCTGATAAGGTGGTCAATACTATTAGTGCCCTGCACTAAAGTATAACACACCAGAAGACCCTTGTGCCTTGCACTAAGGTTGCCACACAAGATTTCTTGAGAACTTTCTAGAACACTTAACAGAATGCAATTGAGACCAGTTGCAACCACCGTTAAAATAATTAGAGAACTATTTGTGTCCTGGGTAGGACAGTGCAGCTGATTAGCACGTGCTATTGGTTGCAAGTTGCAAAGGCCTTTGCCTCACTTTATGAATATTCAGAACTTTATTAAAAATTGATCTATTTCATCCACCGTAGTAGAATCCACTCTATTCCTGACTAATAACGTCAGATACTATTTTATTTGCCACTATTGTGGACTTGTCCTTTTGTTATTTAGCACAATTAACAAAGTTTTTATCCGACACTTGCTTTGCGCATGCGTCCCGTTCAACAGCTCATCTCGGACTGCTGGCTGTGTGAAAACGTTTTACATGCTAAGTGTGCCAAATCATCTTCCAAAAGCTGAACCCTGCCACAAAGGCAAAGTGGGAAGACTCTTTAGCGGGAAGCAGTGATGACAGCCTGCCTGGCTGTCAACTTGCTGTGCCTGTGGCACATGCTGTGCCTTCTTGCCTTGTCAGCTGAGGAACGATACGATGAGTTTCGGCGTCCTATATATACTATTCTCACGTACGCGTCGCTGAGTGTTGCTCCTGTGGAACGGACCGCCAGCAGAACCACCCATATGTAATCCTCCTAATGTTGCTCCCTTGAACGGACCGTCGGTAGAAAATCTCATTGTACCTCCGTGTGTTAATCCAGACTAAGGATCAACGGAGGAAGCTAACTTCCCCACCACAGCTGAGGCGCGTCAACGAATCCCCGGCCTATCCCCGCATCTCAACCGCTGCCTGGATCACCCATGTATCTTTAGTCAGGTTTTCATAGGTATTTAACTACGACTCCGTGACCTCCATTATTCCCGTGAATCCCAGTTCAACGTAAGTGGCCGCATAAACGCCCCGCGTACGAACAGTTAGCTTTCCTTTCTTCTTTTTTTATACATTTGCTATTTTATGTTGCTTATTTTTCTTAAGGATATTTATTTTCTGTTTCTGCAACAAAGGATCTTACTTGGGCGTCGGGGCCTTCGGGAGTTGTTATTCCTTCTTCTCTACTATTGCCTCTATAATAATTCTACATGTTACTTTTGTAAATTACACTGTGGCTTTAAGATTGTTGTCTGTGTTTGATGAGATTATTTTATCTTAAAAATTAATTTCGAAGAAAAAGGAAAAAGGGTGGCTGTATAAATTATTTAATTTCACGAACGACAAAAAAAAAATGCGTGCACTCGACTCGGAATTCAAATATACATATATTTCATGGCTTAGCTTAGCTTATCTTTTGCGGCGAAGTGGGGCGATTTCACACAAGAGCGCAGTTTTTCTTGCGGTCCCGCTCAGCAGTATGCTAACTTATACTAGACTTTCAATCAATTTAAATTTCTAATTTCCATATCTAAACTATTTGCAAATCTATATTATCTCTATACCTGCCCCGTTGAAGGCCTCCATCCGGATTAAATCAACTGACAGACTCACCAGCTGGTGAACTTCTCTCTTAATAACAGCTCCAGAAATAGTCCTCACGACGGCGACCCTGACCCTTCCGTCCGCGCCACCGTGAGTTTCGACGACTTTTGCGGGGATCCTTTGTTGGGGCGGCTAGTGCGCGACTCTGCGACTACTTCTACCAAATAAAATAAAATAAAATACAAATAAAAAGAGCAATGTTGGACTTGTATGGTGGCCTACCAAGAATTTTCAATTTTGTCTAAATAGGGCCCCAGAAATCCATGCCACACATGAAGAATGGGCAGAGAGCACGGATTCGATCTTAAGGTAAGTCTCCTTCCATGGGCGATTACTTTCGAAACACGCTGTCGCAAGAGACTCACCAGTGCTCGTGAACCCACATGAAACTCAACTCGTGGAAATATCGGACGTAGCTCTGAACAAATTGAGAGTGCTTTGTCAACAATACTCGAAACTTGGCATCGTACGACACAGGAGCATTAGCTAGTCGCTCCCGACCCGCAACAACAAAAGTTAAGACCAGCCTGAGAGGCATCATGGACAAACGGGACAAACGGCTAACAACCAGGTTTTTTCGAATATTTTTAATTTCCTCTTAATACTCATGCTCTTCGACTATATGTTATGAAAAGCTCTTAAGTAATTTTGTTAAGAGCTTATTGATTGTCGAATATCAGTCAGAAGTAACTACTCAAAAGTAACCACTAAATTTATACACTTTTTTATAAAGCGGAACATGTAAACAAACACTTGCAGCAACTTTAAGTGAGAGGAAAATCCTTCTAGCACATCCACTAAATATGAGGTTGAGACTATTGTGGTAAATCCAGCCGCATTCTTTTTTGCCACTACTGTGTGACCCTTTCGCAGACAATTTAAACAGAGGGAGAATGACATAACAAGCTCAAACCTTTGCATTGCAGCAAGACGAGCGAACGGACTGCACTGGGCCCAAAAATTGTCTTGAGCGTTACAATAACTGCAAGCTGGCTTGGTGTTGGCAGAGGAGCAAGCTAAGGAACTAGTATTAAGATGTTTGCTAAACCCATTTTTTTACCTTCTTTGGTTTGCCAGTCCCTTCAGCGAAGTACCTATGATTTTATATTTTTTCGAAATCGGACCACGGCGTCAGCAACTCCTCATAATCCAGTGTCTCTTCCTCTTTTTTCTTGGTCACTGGATCCACTCTACTCAAAACAAAATTTATAATCATTGAGTTTGCAATTTTAGCATCGTCCCCTGTGGATAATAATGATCCATAAATTGATGACGCATCATCAATGAGACCCCTCACCGACGACGCAGACGGCTGGGAAATATTCTGAAGGCTAAACAATTGACATATTTGTTTCGCTAAGTCGAGACATTCGTTATTATAGACTAGCGATAGTTTTGTCATATTTGCTCTCGATGACCTTGATAGTTCCTAAGGCTTCATCAGAGAGTCAATAAATTAAATGATTCTATATCTCGATAACAGGTATGTTCACATCTTTGTAAACTAATGTCTAAAAAGAACTTATAAATTATAATAAACTAAATAAATATTTAAACTCCGAATAATTTCCACTGAATTTTGGTAATACCAAACTGGGAAGTCGAGCGCGAGTTGGGGCTGCAGAAATTGTTGTAGCTGGACGAGAGTCTTCAGCAGTATTGAAGGCATTATATCCTCATGGAGTATAGTACTATAGTATCTTCATGGAATAGACCAGACGTTTTTTGTTTGGGAGAAGATGTCAGTCTTCTCCGATTGATGTTTATTCAATTCGTGATACATTCGTGATACAGAACATTCGTGCGGCCACTTTAAAGCAGTGGGCAGCCCTTTTAACATATACTTTAATTAGGCTTATTATATACAGCAACGGAAACGTTACTGGCTAGCTGAGAGAGTCATGCGCGCGCATATGTATACACAGCGACGGTCAAGCGTGAGAACGCTGACTTAGCTATTTGGGTGGTCGCTGTTATCAAGTGCGAATCATATTTCGTCTGCACTTGGGTATGTGCAGAGAGCACTTAGCTTTAGGCGCGCTGCGACAAAGTCGCTGCTATGTATGCATTCCGTTGGCGTAAAAACAAAGTGTTGCAGGTTTATTTGTATATATGTATATATTTACATATGTACGCATGCTACATCTCCCTCCTCTTAGAAAATAACGTAATTTATGTAGTCATTTTAAGTATTAATGTTAATTCTTTGTTTTTTTTTTTTTTATGTTTTGTTCACATTATATAAATTTTCTAAAAAGTTTCGTTAATATGTATGTGTACGTGAAAATATATGTTTTTAGTATTTTATTTTAAGTGTTGTCTCTTTTTATTAAAGGAAAGGAATTTTTCTTTCTATTTTTTGAATTTCCATTTCTTAAATCCCATTTTTTCTTTTTATTGTTGTGTATTATTTTGTTTATCATATAAAAAAACCTCTTGATCACATAGAAATCGAAACACATATTTCTAACTTCTTATCATAGCTGATCGCCGCCTGACATTGTACAGGCACTGTAGCGTCATTTCCAGTCGGCACCCTCGGGGAGGGTTCAGTAAGAGGATAAGAGGTTTTGTGCCAACAGTAGCGAAGGGCCCGTAGGGCTAAAAAGAAAAGGAGCTGGAAATTGTTTGTCAGTGACAAAGCGCCATCCACAAGTGAGGAAAGAATCTTAAAGTTTTTTGGAAGATGCAAAGCGCCATCCAGAAGTGAAGAAAGAATCTTAAAATTGCAAAGCGCCATCTAACAGTGAAACAAGTAACTAAAAATTTCTTGGTAGCCCGCAGCGGTGAGAAAAAACATTTTTTGAGATATTTGTATCGGAGTGAGTTAGCAGTGACGAGGCGCCATCCGCAAGTGAAAAGATAAACTACAAACTATTGTTTATTTAATGCTATGAATATGAACCATTTCTTCACAGCATGGGTTGCCCTACTTAAATCAACTATATCTGGAGTAAGCGACTTTCCCAGATATAAATGATATATCAAAAGTTGCGTTATCTCAAAAACTATCTCCACATTAGGATGATGAACCAGTGTTCATCATCCTTCAATCTCAGCTTTTATTGTAGAAGTCATTGGTAGTGATCGGTTCGGTTTCGAGTCTGAATACATCACTAAACTGGGTGCGTAAATTAGACAATTATTTTAGGAATTTTGGTGGAAAATTTTTAGCTAATTGAGATAAGACAGGCTACTACCTGATCGGTATTGGTCATATTCAGCAATCAGACACATGCATTTTTGGTTGTTGCAACTGTGTTTGCAACATAAATGCCTTCTTTAATTTCCTGGTTTGGAACATTACATTATCCACATCTAATGATAGGTGAATTTTTCTGGCTACTTGGGATCTTGCTGGTAGAACAATGGAGTTATTACCAGAACTGTATGTTATTGGAACATAAATTGGGAAATTTATATTATTTCGTCTCATTCTGAGCCAATCTTCATTTGGTTTGAAATCTAACAGGCAATTGAATTTCTTAATGAAGTCAATGCCTATTATTCCATCACAAGGTATTGCGAAGTGCAAATCTACTAAGTGAAAATCGTGTGGAAATATATATTCACCTGTCTGAATATCTATTGGAATCAGTCCTTTGGACCGTATTATGTCTTGGCCTATGCCTTGAATATTTATTTTCTTATTTATTTGGATTTCATGAAAAATATCAGAATTTTTCTTTAACAGAGATATGTCTGCACCGGTATATATTAAAAATACAAGATTTTTATTTGTCTTCACATTGAAAAAATCTACAAATATATCTAAACTAAGATTGATGGTATGAACCGCATAGTTTCTTACTGCTGAATGGATTGTTCTGGGCTACTCTAACTTTCTGCTTCTACTATACTCTATTTCTATTATTATTGTTTCGGCCTCGGTTGGAATTGTTGTTTCCGTTTCCTCGGCATCTACGGTATTTATTGTTTTGATTACCGTAGTTATTATTTTGGTTATTTCCTCTGTTTTGATACCTGTTACCATGCATACCTGCTACCACGATAGTTACCACGATTGTTACTACCGCGGTAGTTTTTATTCCCTCTTTTAGAGTACATCACTGTATTCACACTAGTAAGTCTTGTACTAGTACGGATGTATGCACTAACGGCAGCATCCATGGTAGTGAATTTACCAGACTCCAAAACGGTTTTAACACTTTCGTGACTAGTTTTACTAATCATTGTGTTAACGGCTTCGGTAGTACTGAGCATGTCAGAATTTTCAGATGGAATGCCTTGGTCAATATAAGCAGCTTCAAGAAGCTGTCGCAGATTTTCTAGTTCAGTTGTGAACTGAGTGGCTGTTTTGCCACTTATTGAGGGTTGTGCCCGTTATTTTGAATTTAATCAACTCTATGGCTATTTCCTCATAAGTTCCCTTTGTTTGGTTGACAAATTTGAATGCCGCTAAAATTTTTTCAAGACTGTTTTTCTATACGTCCAATTCCGGGACTGCTTGTGCAATTTCCCTAATATATGCCCTCTGGGCAGCGGCCGTTTCAACCATTATAAGGCTGTTATCAGCATTTTCTTCACCTTCTTATAAAATATTCCAGTGCGATACAATTTGCACCTTCCACATTCAGAAAAATTTGAATCCAGTGTGATAACAGCAGGGATTGTTAGATTTGTTATATCTTCTTTCTTCTAATTGAATACCCTCAGTCCGATCTTCAGAGTTTTGACCTAGTTCCAACTTTACAGGTGTACTCAAAACAGAAGGTACAATTAAATTTAAATTATGCTTGTCTTTAACTGTTTGGATATTATTTCTCAGTCTTATTAGGAGCCTTTAGTTTCTGACCAATGTTCATTGGTTAATACGTTTTTATGTTGATATATCAATGTTGGGACAAGCAGCCACCAGCTAAACTATTTAATGTAATCATAATACGGTTAGCTGCAGCAGTTGTTATCAGAATTTATTCTTCTTTTCTGTTTGTCTCCCAGTTTTGAATGCGCTTTGTTGATATTTGTAGCGCATCCGCTTTTGGGAGCTTTGGTTGATCTTCTGCGCAAGCTCTTAGTTACTTTTGTATTTCGGTATTAATTGGAGCGGCTACATATATTGGGGTTAAATTTAACCCGCAATAAAATATTGAAATATTAATTGAATTTGTTTGATTCGGACGCTACCAAAAAAATTACAATCAATAATCGAGCTTCGTTAAAGCTGTCGATTAATGTTAAGGCGTTCTTATTAACTGTATCTATATACGTTTGTCTATTATGTGTTAAAAATTTATACGCTTTTTCAAATCTCGTTTTAATATTTTGGATCCGCTCTTTTGGCCATTCCATAATATTGGCAAGGTACCTTGTTTTTTTCAAGATTATTGTGGGATATTCTTACTATTAATAATACTGTGTATTCATTATCTATGAATCCGAACGTAGTATGACGTTGATATACCCAGAATCGCATGCTCTTCTAGTATTGGTTTTACTAAGACATATGGAAGAGTTGAAAGTATTATAGCCTTTAAACAAAAGTTGATTAAAGGACTGAAGTCAAGAGCATATGTATTCATATACTCTTCTTCAAACTGTCCAATTGGTATAAGTTCCCTAAATTTTCATAGAATTTGTATGGGCTGCATACAAAAGTTTGGTTTCTCCTCATGGAATATATACATATTTCATATTTCATTATATGTCATCTCTATATGTTTTTATTATTATTTTTTTTAGTTTCATTGGTGTCTTATAGTTGTTATGATATTATGAAATATGTCAATTATGATTAATCATTGTTGTTGGTGCTGTGCAAATTTAAATTTTGTCCAAGTCATTTGCTCGACTCACGAATCTTTTCTTTAGGCATTTATTGTGCAGCTTTTATAATTTGTAAAAACAATTCGCAGACATTATAACAAAAGCGATTACCAGTAAATATGATTGTTAGTACTTAATCTGTGTTTTTTGATTAAACTTAATATAAACGTCCATAAATATATCAATTTTCTTGCCTATGGCTTTAATTTACTTAAATTTATTTGTTTTTTTAATTAAACTGACAGAACTGAAACATATTTTTTCCATTGTTTTAAAATTTAAAATTTATTTAGGCTATTCAGCTAGCCATGGAATTTAAGATTTTGATTAATTTGTTTTGCTACTGGGTAATTTACCCAGTGCCTAAGACGGGAAATTTAAAAAGAAAATTTTTTTTTAGATAGCAACCTGCCTAATTTTTATACCCTTGCAGAGGGTATTATAATTTTGGTCAAAAGTGTGCAACGCATTGAGGGAGACATCTCCGACCCTATAAAGTATATATATTCTTGATCAGGATCACCTCCTGAGTCGATATAAGCAAGTCCGTCTGTCCGTCTGTCTGTCTGTTTCTACGCAAACTAGTCTCTCAGTTTTAAAGCTATCGTCTTCAAGCTTTGCACACCTCCTTCTTTCTTTTGCAGGCAGTGTATAAGTCGGTACGGCCGGGATCGGTCGACTATCTTATCTCGATATCTTATAGCTGCGATATCTTATATCAGTTATATATAATATAACTGTTTGATCGGAAATGCAATTTTTGTTGTTTTTGAAGTTAAAAGAATTCTATGGATTCTATTTTGGGCAAACTAATCCGATCTGCAAAATTTCATAAGTATTGCCCGACTATATACTATCCGATATATATCTAATAATATATGATGCATGTTGCAACTTAGCGGACTGCCACTCAACTGCAAGGGTATATCAACTTCGGCTCCGTCCGAAGTTAGCTTTCCTTTCTTGTTTAATTTGGCTTTATGGGCCTCACTTTTGATTGAGCAAAACATATTCTGCTCAATTTGACATATAAATTATTTAAATAGTATAGTACAATATACAATAATATTACATTTATTATTTATATATACATATATTTTTAAAGTTATTGCTGGTGTCTGCTGTTCTTCTTCCGCGTCACCGGTATGGTTGCGCCCTCCGTTCGATGGCGCAAGGGGCGGGGGTGCCTCTCCCGCTTCTTGATTTCCAGCTGCTGTTGTCCTGGGCCTGACGCTTCCTTCGATGGCGCAAAGAGCGGGGTGCCTCTCGCGCTTTGTGATTTCTCAGCTGCTGTTGTCCTGGGCCTACGGGCTCAGGCGGAACCGGTGCCGGTCTTCGCACAGGCAAGTAGATCTGCAGTGTGGGCTGTACAGAGTTCCAGATCAATCAGCTGGGCAACGCTCGACGCACTGAGGCAGTTTGCTTTTGGGAGAAGGTGTGATTATTGTCATTAAAAACTTTAATATTTTTGATATTCACTGAGTGAGTATGTGGTGTAGGGAGTCTTTAATCTGTTTCAGCTGTTGCTGTTAAAGGTCAAGCATGGCCTGTAGCCTTGCTATTGCCTGCCACGCTGTGTTGGCCTCGTTTGAATATAATTGCCACTTAATGTGAGCAATTTCTTTATTCAATTTAATAACCCGGCCACCGCTATCATAACACTCACTACACTCTACTCACTCAGCCGTGTTTTGAAAATTTTTGTTCCGATTTTTCAGTTTTTTTCCTTACATTTTTTTTGTTTCGATTTTTCGTTTTATTTCAGTTGGGTTTTATTTTTTGTAAATTGTTAAAAGTCCACTGTCCTGCAATCTCCGTGTTCTGTCACGTTCGCCATATAATATACTCCTCAGATATAGTTCCATAGACATAGAGATAAGTGGTTTGCTGGTAAAGGAGAAAACGTCAGTCTTCTTCGATTAATGTTTATTCAATTCATGCCTCTTTGTTATTGTTTGTAGCGCCGCCTGCGCTTTTTTGCGCTTTTTTGTAGAGCAGCTGCACACTAGCACACCTTAGATTGGTGTGCGTTCCCTCTCCTCGCATCTTGCCAACAAAACTATAGATAGCTGCATTGTCTGAGCTTCTATTGCTAAGCTTTGTCTTACTTGTATATTCGGCATTGATTGGAGCTGCGCATATTAAATTGAACCCTTAAAATAAAAACATTGCAAGATTCAATCGAAATTGTGTAACTCGGCGCTATCAAGAAGCTGGTAACATAAATGAAATTTAAAAAATCATATCTTATAAGAAATGATTTTTTTTCTTAAATGAAGACAGTCTTGAACTACAACCTAACAAGGCTCATTACTCAGTGCTAATAATGTTTGCCTCAAGTCGCGCCTATCCACGTATTCTCTGTACATTGAGGCAGTTGTGGCGTCTCACATCATAGAGCGTCAACTTGGCCTCAACATAGATGTCTTCAACTGGAAGGTTCCTGCCAATGTGGCTCTGGCTGATCCGATCTTCCACAGAGCGCAGCATGTGGATTTGCTGATTGGAGCAAGCGAATTTTTTTTATATGCTCTCAGTTGGGCAAATGCAGCTAGGAGATGGTCTGCCTCTTGTGCAAAAGTTTTGGATGGGTAGTTTCTGGAGGAGGCGGCACCCCAGGGAAACATCGTTTGGTAGCTTCATGTAAGGTGATTCCTGCTGACTTTTAAGCTTAACACCCAGACGTTTTGAAAGAAGTGTTCGAAAGAGATGGGGAGTCATGCTTAAAATTTGACGATGCCCGTCCATTTACAAAGACTCTTGGATTAACATGGGATCCTTCTGCTGACCTTCTGCTGTTTTCCTTTGAAGCCCTTCAGCCCTCCGCAAAACCAACCAGGAGATATGTCCTATTTTCCGTCTCTCGGCATTATGACCCGATGGGCTTAATAGGTCCTGTCATTATTAGGGTAAACATCTTATTTCAGAAGCTCTGCAAAGAAAATTTGTCATGGGATGAAAGCCTTCCCAGTCCCTTCTCTCCGATTGGTTGCAATTCTGTTCCACTTTTGATCACACTCAGCAAATTAAGTTTCCTCGTTTAGTCATTCCCTACCAAGAAGGGTTGGAGATCCACGGATTCAGTGACGCTAGCTAGGATGCGTATGGAGCTTGTGTATATGTCTTGTCAGAGTCTAATTTTCTGCTGTTATGCTTAAAGAGTCGAGTGTCATCCATAAAGACTCAGACAATACCGAAGCTAGAACTATCTGGAGCTGAATTACTAGCAAGACTGATGGCTGAAGTTGCTGACCTTGGAACATATAACGGAGAACATAAATATTATTATTATTAGAAACTTTCTACTTAGCTTTTGAATACCCAGGCTTGGTTCCATGACTCTGCATTTCTGCCTCCAAGGATGATTAGCTCCTCGCTATTGGGTCCAAAAGGGCAACCATCGAACTTCGAGCCAGAGCCGCCCTACAGAGAGTGTTCGCCTACACTTAAAAATTTTGCTACCGCATCCGTCGCGAAGGTATTTCTGTCCAGGACCTTTAAGGAGGAACCCATCTGCTGTTGCGTGTCATCCAGCTTGCTGAGTTTAAGGAAGAGATTAGTTTGCTAAAATCGCGCAGATTGGTTCCACCCTCAAGCCCGCTTGCTCCCTTTGTAGATGATGTTGATTTGCTTCGTGTTGACGGGCGACTACGGAACTCTGCGTTGGATTTTGATGGACGTCATCCGATCATTTTTCCAAGAGGCCATCCCGTCACATCGGCTATAGTGACTCACTTTCATGAGAAGAATCTGCACTTTGGTCCTCGGGCATTAATTGCGAAAATCCGTTCCCAATACTGGCTCATTTGGGGTAAGAATCATGGCTGATCTTCCCACCGACAAAGTTAAAGGATTCCAAAGCTTTGATGTAACAGGTGTGGATTATTGCGAACCGTTTTTCTATAAGGCAGAGTCTCGGAATAGGGGCCCTATCAAATTTTATGTGAGTGTATTCATCTGATTCAGTACGAAGGCAATCCATTTGGAGTTAATCAAGGATCTTTCTACAGCTTCGTTACTGAGCGCGGTCCAACGGTTTATTTGTACGCGACGTAAACACAGAAAAATATGGTCTGATAATGCTACTAATTTTGTTGGTGCCAAGAATGTGCTCCTCTTCTCAGGACTTCTGTGCAGGACCTCTCTGATCGAGTTTTGCCTGTCGGAAACTATCGAGTGGCGGTTTATTCCTCCACGATCGCCCCATTTTGGCGGTCTGTGGGAAGCAGCAGTAAAGACGGCGGAAAACTACCTCGGGCAGTTGGTCCCGCGAGGACCGAGAGGTTTCGCGGAATTGAGGACTTTGAAATGCCGCATAGCCTCAATCATTAATTCCAGACCCCTTGTATCGATTTCAGAAAATCCTGCTGACCTAGATGTGCTAACTCCGGCTCATTTGTGAATGGTGGCCCGCCCTTAACGTCGAACCTGATCTTACTGCCCTAAACTTCAACCGACTGGATGGGTGGAGAGAGTCTCCTTCTTGCAGCAAGTTTTCAGGGTGCGTTGGAAGGAGAAGTATCTTAAACTGTTGCAACAGCGTTCCAAATGGCGCACCCCTGGCCCCGTAGTTCCTGTTGGCGACATAGTCCTGGTGAAGGTTAAGAATCTACCCCCAATGAAGTGGCCTCTAGCAATGATACTGGAGCTGACTCCTGGGAGTGACAGAGTGAACTGTGTAGCCATACTTAAGACAGCGGTCGGAACACCTTAGCGTGAGGTGTCAAGGTTGTATATGTTGCCCCTCAAGGATTCTGATGAAGGCCTGAGGTCTTCTCTCGACTACAGCCAGATCCTCATTAGGACCCATAAACTCTGACTTTTAAAATCGGGACTGGCTACCCCTGCCTCAAAATTTTCATTTCTGTAATCAGCATACCAACAGCATGATGCTCAGCAGCATCACTCGCCGGAACAGCCAAAAAGGAACTTTGATGCTATGATATGCAGCCTACAACAAAGCCTTGCGGAATTTATGTCAAGATTTAATCCGAAACCTCATTTCGATGTAATGCTGCATTCAGAAACACACCTTAAAAACAAATAAAATTTTCAACTACGAGGCTATATATTTTACGGAAAAAATTATCCAGAGGGTACACATGGTGAGACTGGAATTCTAATCAGAAGCCGAAGTAAGCACCACTATCATAACAAATTTGCTAGAAACTAAATTCAGGCCATATCTATAAATATACAACTAAATACTGGCAACCAACTTAAACTAGCCGCCGTATACTGCCCACCTTACTCACAATAGCTGAAGATGAGTTTATGCAGTTATTCAACTCACTTGGAGATTATTCATAGCAGTAGAAGACAACAATGCCAAGTAAACACACTGGGGATGTCGTTTTGTGACTCCAAAAGAAAAGCAGCTCTAATAAGCCAAGAATAAGCTCGACTACGTTTCTGCTGGCACTCAAACATTCTGGCCGGCAGACCCAAAGAAACTACCCGACTTAATCGACTTTGCGATTACCAAAAACATCCCCAAAAATCTGATAAGCGCCGAATGCCATTCCGATCTTTCATCTGATCACTCGCCTGTACTGCTTCTTCTACCCCGACATCCAGGAACATTGGAACAATCATTAAAATTGACCTCACAGAAAACCAACTGGGTTAAGTACAGAAAGTATGTTAGCTCACACATCGAGCAAAGTCCTAACCTCAACGATGAGCCAACGTATGCCGCCTTGTTAATTCACAGTTTGTACTCGTCTCTGCAGCCCAAGCTTATAGACCCCAAATTAAAAATACTCAATGCAACCAAAAGAAGACAAATCTACTAATCGAACAGCTCGTCCTCGAAAAGCGACGCTTACTTCGAGAGTGACAATTCCACAGATCGCCATCTGCTGAGCAAAGCTTAAGACATGCTTCACGTCAACTTACTAAAGCCTTCAGATGGAAAGATGGAAGATGGAGATGGAACACGTCATTTATAATAATGATAACAAAACCGGAAAACCACACAATCCCAACGTCGTATAGACGTTCATTTTTTATTGCTCATTCTTCAGGCCCATTTTTATTGCTTATCTAAACTCCTTGAAAACTGCGAATTGACTCGGATAAACATATACCTTAGAATCCAGAAAGGAATCCCATCATATCAATTTGGGTTTCGCGAAAAATACGGAAAAATTTAGCAGGTCAACCGAATAACATCAGAAATTCGGAACACGTTCGCAAGACGAGAGTACTGTACTGCCATATTTTTAGACGTCTCTCAAGCATTTGATTGAGTCTGGCTAGAAGGTCTAATGTACAAGATCAAGACAATGCTCCCCTACAACACCCACAAGATGTTTGAGTTTTACCTTTATGACAGAAAATTTGCTGTGAGGTACAACACTGCTATAGCTGATAATTTCATTATAGGAGCTGGAGTTCCTCAAGGCAGTGTGCTAGGGCCAACATTATATGTCCTCTACACAGCAGACATCCCGACAAGCTCACAACTAACAACATTCACGACTCACATGGCGCCGGCATACTGAAGCCAAAAGAACACACCTAAAGCTAACAGCCAGCAGTCTCCACTGACTTATCAACGCTTGGTTTCCCCTTAGTATTGAATACAAAATCCTGCTTCATAACTCGGTACTAAAACCTATATGGATGTACGGCTCCCAGTTATGGGGGAATGCGAGCATTAGCAATATTGACATAGTCTAGCGAGCTCAGTCGAAGATCTTGAGAACAATCACCGAGGTACCGTGGTACGTTTGCAACGAAAACATATATCACGTCTTAAACATTCTACCAGTCAAAGAAGTGATCGCTAAACAGAAGGAAAAGTACTTTACCAAGCTATTGTTGCACCCTAATCACCTGGCGAGAGGTCCAACAATAATAGTTCTGTCTTTCTTTACTGTAAGTTTTAATGTTATTTTAATGTGATGATTCAAAAATTTATTGTCAGTCTCAAAATTAAGAGAAGATTCAATGAGTAATCGCAATCATCTTAAAAAAAAAAAATTCGGACTCTCCAAAGGCGGTCCTCCAACTTTACACTTTCAGCTTCCCTTAATTCGCTCCCGTAGTCCTCTTTATAAAGGGTGTTTTTTAAAAGGTATAGAACTTTAAATTTAAATAAAACTGTTCAGTTACCGAGCGTTTTCGGGAGCTTTAAGTTTGTGTTCTGAATATTATATATATACCAATATAAAACAAGCACAGTTCGATTTATAAATATTGATTCAATTTATTTAATGGTTCTGGGGTTTCTACAAATAATATATGTAAAAAATGTCCTGAGTAGGGTTGACGACCGAATAGAGAATGATGCGGGAGCGCGGCTCGACGCCTGATGCAGCGGAGCGACGGAGAGATCCCACGAGAAGCAAGGCAAGCGCTGGTGCATGACGGCAAATGAAGGAGGCCGATCGAATGCATCAGACCGAAACACGCAAATATATATATATAAAGGAAAATTACGTCACGAATTCAATAAATTATTGCCGGCCAAACTTCTTTCCGGCAGCTGCTTGACCCGACATACTCCCCCCTTTGGAAGATGGGCTTTCAACAGCATCATGAAGGGGCAGCAGGCACAATTTGTTGACTGCCCGTCTTGTAGCTCCAGACGCCGTCCTCAGCAGCGCCACCCGACACACTCCATCATCTCCAACGATCATTTTCGTCACCCTCGCCAGGGGCCACTTCATTGGAGGTAAGTTTTCGTCCTTCACCAGGACGATGTCATTTACTGCTATGCCTTGACCAGGGATACGCCATTTGGATCGTTGCTGCAACAGGGTTAAATACTCTTCCTTCCATCTGGACCAAAAAGATGTGAAGAAAGAGCGGTTGCCAAGATTAGCCGATTTATGTTGAGCTTTGGCAGGTGGCTCACTGAACTAGATGGAGGCCCTCCGTGCAAAAAATGATTAGGAGTCAGGACATCCAGTAGAGGGTTTTCAGAAAGAGGGATATGGCCTGAATTATCACTGCAGCAATTTGTATACCAGCGTCTGTAAATCGTCGCCCTTTAGTACAGCCGAGCCCACGACCCTGTAAAAATTATACTTGGCGGTCTTTACAGCAGCTTCCCACAAGCTGCCAAAGTGGGGAGAACGGGGAGGGATAAACTTCCACTAATGGACTTAGAAGGTAAAAATCCAAGACAGCTCTTGGTGGTCGTGCTAAGAAATAGTCTTTTAATTCGCTAACTATTTTGGCTTTAACGAATTAGTGGCGTTGTCGGACAGATCTGTCGAGGCTTCTTCCTGATAGAAATAACCTCCTCAGTGATGCAGAAAGGCGGCGGTGGACAGATCCTCACCAGCTCTAATGGACGGCCTTTGTCGTGAAACAAATGACGACGCTAATGTAACATTTTATGGGAGCCTTGTTGGAACCTCAGACTTATAGAAGAAAGGACCGTAAAAATCGATACCGGTTACATCGAAGATTGATAACCTTCCACTCTCTCCTTTGGAAGATGCCCATTACAGCTCCAACAACCGAGGTTTCATCGAAAGCATCTCACACTTTATTTGTCGCCTTGAGCACAGTTTTTCTCCCCCAATCGGCAATACTGGAACGTATATGCCAATAAGATGAGGTCAGCGTGCAGGTGGTGTATGAAAACTAAGGTTTGCTTTGCGTTACCGGTGGTCCTGGGCAATATGGGGAGACCATGTAACCAAGGATGAATTCTTGAGACGCCCGTTACTAAAGAATCAATGATAAAAAGGGGGTAACGAAGCAGGAATGGAAGGGAATTCCCTTTGTTGCAACTCCTTTTTATACAATAGGGTCCCAGCCTGAGATCATGAACGGTTTGCTTTTGCTGAACCCGTTGCAAAACTTTGACGTCGCAAACATGTGAAGAGCTGGAAGGAGTTAACGTATTTGCATGTAACCACGAGGTCTGTATATGGGACTTCATAATAAATTGAAGGGCGAAGCTCTAAAGCTGGCTTCTCGCCTACTATCGTCGCAGGCCAGTGCTCCTGTGTCTTTAACAGATAGGGTGGCCCCTGACACCATAACCTGGATCCGATCAACTAGTAGGAAGAGCTCCACGAGACAAGATTCTGCGGGATTTTCCAACGTAGGCACATATGCCACTTATGGAACTCGTCAGATTTTGGATGGTTGACACGCGGTTAGAGACAAAGACGTCTAATCCACTAACCGGTGAAGAGTCGCACCAACAAATATTCCCTTTGTAGCGCCTAGACTGTGAACCTCTGCCATCGTTCTCGCCAACAACTCAGCTCCAGCAGTTAACTTCGGCACAGTTAAAGTCTTAAGAGGCGATACTCGAGATTGACATGAAGCGGCTCTCAGCCCCTGGGATGGAAACTTGTAGACACTGCTCCGTGGCTTAAGTGGCGTAAATTTCAAGTGTCCAGACGTAGCGCAGCGAGGAAATTCTGCACGTTGGGTGTGAGTGAAGCTCCGGCAGATTCCCACTGGTGTAACCTGAGGTAGCTTTATCCCAAGAAAGTGCTTGGCGCTTCTGCAAGATTTTTTGCTTAGTAACATCTGGACCAACAAGGCCAGCGGTCGATAACCGCGCTATTGATGATAGGACAGACGTGAGACGGCTTGAAGTGGAGAGCTGAAGACGAAAGCAGCAGCTGATCAGTGGAAGGATCCCAAGCCAATCGTACGTTTTCGTGAAGTTGCTACTGTCATAAAAGTTAGATAGATCCCGATCCTCCTTAGGCACGCGTAACACGCAGGGATATGAGCACCATTTCCGAGTGAATTCCCTTGAAAAGTGACCTACCTAAATGCAAAAACCTCCTCCTTGGAGTGGACCAGATAAGTGACGTAAAATCTCGAAGCAGTTCGGTCCATGGAAAGTCGTCCACCTCGTCCTTAGCCAATTGGTGATCGTCGCACAGACAAATAGGACGCAGGCTTTGTTCCATATTGACAGTGTCCAATTTATATGTATTAGCTCTTCAAGAGGGGAATCAGCACAGATGACTGCAAGAAGCTGTCAGACGACGCCATCCTACACAACGGTACATCTTACAATGTCGCCAGTCAGCGCTACCGGATGCGAACGAAACCTTAGCAGGATGTGAAAAAGCTTCGGTTGGATGACCGGCCCAGCCATTATTGTCATTCAGAGCATAACCGGAGGTGGTAACAGCGGAACCGTGACACATCTAATTTCGTCGTGGTCCTTTCGTGTGTCCTTCTTTAGATGAGTGATGTGGCGGATTTTGATTGTGCTCAGGCGGAACCAGGGATTGACCTAGGTTAAGTTCCTTTTAAGGCGAATATGAGCGCGCAGTTCGGGCTGACCAGACAGTTTCTCTCCAACGACTGGAAAGACGTAGAGCCTGTGAGTACGAATACCCAATAAACCGGAGTTATGCTTATTGGCAACCTGACTGTTAGGCACCACCGTCTAACCGCACGAAATTCTTAACAGTGACTCTCGTATCCAGTTCCTCCTTTGATGCCTTCACAACCGGATCGGTGCAGGCTTCCACTTCCCAGACTGTCGAAGAAGTTGATTGAGCCGTATCTAAAGGCCCCCTTGGCCAGATCAGTCCCGACCGCTCAGCAGCATGAGACATTGCCATTGTCAGGACCTCCGTCCACGAAAACCAACGAGCCGAGTTTTTTGGATTGAGGGCAACCCAGGAGACAATGAGTTTGCCCAACACAAAGAGCTCGTAAATAATTAGTCCATTAGAAACAATCGGGGTGGTGAATGAGGATGTAGCTTTATTGGTGGGAATTTGAAGACTGACGTAATATTTGAAGGTTAGTGATGTGGAGTAGATGCATTATGGCGAGTGTAAGGAGTGAAGTGTTGAGAACTCGTAGGACTGGTCACAACGGAAAAGCGGAGACCTTTTTCCGCGTGCAGTGGTTTGCCAGCCTTGAGGTGGCTAGATGCACCTGCGAACCAGATGAGAGCGTCGGAGGACAGTAGAACTCCGGAGCGGTTCCTGACCAATTGGCAGTGGCTAGCAGACCACATACCAAAAGTTTGGCGACATGAGGACGGGAGGGACGTGACGAGAACAGGTTGTAGCTGCGGAACTCGGGAGAGGGGTGTTGGCCTTGAGCTGTCGAATTGCCACCAAAATGCAGCAAGCTATGATGCTGCGTCACAGCACGGCAGCTTGACGAATTGCAATGCCGAGTAGGTGCCCAGTCCAGCCTCGGCATATCATGCCTAACTTCCTAAATCCCAGGGGCTTAAAAATGGGCAGAGTTTTTTTGAGAATGGCATCACATCTTTGGAAGAGTTGGTATCAATGGAGTTACCTGTTATTCGTCACGCAGGTTTGGTGTATGTGTGTGGATCTTCAAAGCGGTTTATCAAGAAAATGGCGTGGATCCAATTGATGGATCCGGTCAGCTTGCATTTCCTTCCACTTAGATGCGTGGCATTTCACCTTCCGCAACAGCACTTGGTTTGATCGCTGAATCTGCTTCGTTGTGCCCTGCTTGCCAGGGCTCGCCTGCGTTTTTCGAAAGCCCGGGCCTCGTCGCCGTGCGGATTTAGCCAGTTATTCTTTAACATGAGCTTGAAAAATAGTGTTATAATTGTTTAAGCTAATGGTATGTGGTAAGTACGTTAAGGGTAGAAGGAGGACGAACGTTAGTTTTGACCCACTGATAAATGATTTGTTTCACCTTCGAGAACAGGGAAATCATCCGTAACCTCCACTAAAATGAGAAGTGGCAGTGGTGGAAGCTGAAAGGTTGAAAGTGGGAGAGTGCGTGAAGGTGAATGCCGGATAAATGGAGGGTTGTAGGATGATGGGTCCTGCAGATCGTTGAAGTTGACGCGCAGATCCTCGAGTTTAACTCTCGGTAGCTCCTTGTGTGTGCTCTTGAATCCGAACGATTCCTAATTCGCTGAGCGCAATTTAACATCGCTCGGAAATCTAGTTTAAGGAGGACCATCGGAGTAAAAGGGTGTAGGATATTCTCAGGGGAGATCGAAAAACTTTTTTCGCAACAAAAAAAAAAATAAAAGAATTTATTTTAGTTCGTTTATTTATTGTCAGCACACGACCCACTGTGCAGCCAATTCAAACATGCGTTCTAATTGTCATTTATTTGTTTTAAAAATATTGGTTTTGATGACTATGAAAATCAGGTTGGAAATAGGTAAAGCATGTAAGAATCGGAATTACAAATGGGTTAGATGGTACCAGCTTACTCAAGATTTATACAAGATTTTTATGAATCGTTTTGTTAACAATAGAAAACAAATATATTAAAAATATATATATATTTCATCAAAGAATTATTCAGAATAAGAGAAAAAAATAATTTTTGGCTGGTATCTTAAGATCTCGTAAATTACATCATATTGGATGTATTGTAACGAAGCGTACTTTTTGGTTGTTCAAGCTCGCAACAATTGCCGCGGCTAGCTTACAGAGTTTTATGGGTCGTCCCACCGAATTTATATATCCGACCTGATTGCCTGACCCCAGGAATAAAACCGAATTGCTTCCTTTCAGTAACACCTCGCTTATTCTTGTTAGCTTAAAAAAATTATCGTTTTGGTGGACCTCACCGGCGCTGACTCCTCCGGTGGATTCTCGCTGCCTCTCCAGTCATTCCCCGGTCACCGTTTCGGGTTGGTGCCAATATACACAACCCCCTACTAAGCTTTCGCCCGGCTGGATATGGGGTCTTGATGCCTGGCGCCGATTCGGCTAACGCCTTCCTTCATTTGGATTCACGTGCTCCGGCTGCGGTGCCAATGCTGCTCCTCTTTCTCTGTCGCTGCTCCTGTAGAAGTTGCCACCGATGATCTGCACCGATGATCTGTGTCCTTGCTCCTTGTTTCTCCTTTTTCCTCCAACGACTTCGTCGATTTGCTCCCGCGATGCCGTCACCTCCGCTCCCAGCTAACTGATTCTTACCCATTCGACGTGGCCGGCACCTTATCCGTGTTTGTCACCATTAGGCACACTTACCAGGCATTCGTCGCGCAGGATACGCTTTCTTGGAGCCAGGCAGCCGGATCAGGGCACGAAGGGCCTTCCTTCCTCTCTGGACACTTCTCCGGTTGCGTTCGCCACTCGCCGCCAAACACCTGCATGCATATTCTTTGCAGGATCTATGCCGCCTAGACGTTGGACGTCGCGTCTCCTTCACTCCAGGTAGTCGCTGTGCTTACGGCCCAGCAAGCGGGATCGGGAGTCTTCTGACTTGACTGGGATGTCTCAGACTGGTTTCTATTCTGGCTTGAGTTACCGAGCTGGTCACCCCTTGCTTCACAGGATCACACCTGGTCGTTGCGGTCCGGACTCGATAGGGCGTACACCAGACCACTCCGTTTATATTGCTCCAACAGCAAGATTCCTGTCGTGGCCGGGATACGAATCATTCGTCCTTTTAACTCGCGTTGGTCTTACGTTCGCATCGCGTACAGCCGCCGTACTTATCCACAGGGGGTCCTTGAGCCACGGATCAAAGATCCTTGCGCACTCGATTTAATCCTCGCACTTGAGACTGTCGAACTTGCCCACGGGTGTCCAGCCTATTCTGCTAATAGCTTCAAGGAAACTTTCCTGCTTGAACGTCGGACTCTCCAATGTCCACACGTCTCGGCGTGTGGGACATTCAATCTCCTCACACTTCACCCCTTCTGAACAGCTGAACCTTGCTGAACAGTGTTCTGAGGTACACTCAGAGCACTCCTCCGACTCCTGCCAAGTCAAGCGTTTTCAGAATGGAATGCGGCATCCTTTTATTGGGACATGACGTCTGCCATTGCAACGCCGGACCTGCCTTTGGGGTCAGCCACTCCTATGGCCCTCTCGCCCACGTCTCCAAGTCCCCCTCCACAGCTTCTTCCTGGGAATGCGGGGAGGGTGGCCTCGCCGGCTGCCACTTCCGACTTGGCCACTCTCGTGGCCCCGTCATCCTTCGGATCCTTTCGTCCGCCGCCGGGACCTTCTTCCTGGCCCACCTGATCCGCCGGTGGCTCTGAACTATCGGCACCTCCTGCGCGCGTTTATCTTTCTTTCCAGAAATCACGCCATTCCAGAAATCTGGATCCTGGACTCTTGTTGTTTCTACGCGCGGCACCGGATCTTCCAGATATCTTCCTCTTCTCTTCCGAAAGTGTTTCTTCTCTTCCGATCTTTATAACCACAGCCGCTTCCGAGGGCTGTTATCTTTCCGCTTCACCTCTTTCACCTGCTCCTTCCGTGCATGGCAGCGCTATCTCCCCGAGAACCACAACGTTCCACGTTGTGTCCGCTTCTCCAGCTTTCTCCTGCGCGTTAACCCCTACACCACCGTTGCAGTTAGTCATTTGGGATTTCCAACTGATAGATGGACTAAGAACTTTCGTCCTTTGCTTCTTACCCATTGCAGTTCGACACTGTGTTCAACATGATCCCTTTAGGGTATTATTTTCGGACAACAGTGGTCTCTTCCACATTTTGTCGCTTTGCTCTGCGATAACCTTAAATATTTTATTCGTTACGCTTTATCTGCGCAAAACTCTTCTCCGTAACCTTTTACTCTATCCTTAACTAAACTTAGTCCACCTCCCAATGTTCTGGTTCCTCCTTTATTGTTTGATTGTTCTTTAATTTAAGAAGATCAAATTCATATACATGTGTTGATCCCAGCATATGCAAAGGTAAATTATAAAAATAAGAACAAAAAAAAAATTACTGACTGTATAGGGAGTATACTGCACACCTAAATAATGCGTAGTTGGGGAACTTCACCCATAATCAGTCAGTGCCTTGACACTGACAATTTTTGAATGAATTAGTGTGCTATTGGATAAAATAAGACACTGTCAAATAATAGACACTGTGTTTTAACTGTTCTTGTTTTTTTTATTTATTTATTTATATTTATAAAATTAAAATTTTATATTTCAAACATCCATATCGCTTTGCGTGTGCAGTGGTATATTTGGAGGTAAAATACGATTTTATTAGATTTCTTCCAAAACTTGCTCTGCTCCTTCTTCTTCATATTTTACGATGTTCTTATCTCTATCAGGTTCTTATCTCTATTCTTGCGGCTTAATCACACTTACCTACACTAATCGCTATATTTCATCTCCCTTTTCGTTACCCTGGAACAATGGTTCAAGGTACGATCAAAAATATAAACTATTAAATAATATTAATAAATTAACTTTAAATTATTATGGATTTTAAACTCGTCTGTGCGTCGAAGTCTTGTAATAAAACAATCTCCTCATCCCACCTACCATTCACTGCTGGCTGTGTGATAACGTTTTACACGCCAAGTGTGCCGGGTTCACGGCCTAAGTTTCGGATGCCATTTCTCGTAGGTCTAGGCTTCACCTTTGCTGTGATAGTTGTCGTGCTGTTTAGGACGAAATGCGATCGTTCATGAGACAGACGTGAGATAGACGTGAGACTCCAAATTCGCTTCATAAGAGGTAAAATTACAAGAGTTTGGTGACATAGAATTTCTTTGCGGTAAAATCACTCTATCCGGTTAATCGTTATACGTTACCTGTTCTTACATACCACCTTTGTCGGAACCGCCCACATACTGGCAAAATTTGTCCGCTATTCGTCTCGTTTCGGATCGTTTGTCTGATGGGGACCAGCTGGTAGCTCTGGGGAACTTCAATATACCAGATCTCATGTGGTCCAATGCTGAGAATTCACCGTCCTTACTGCTTATCTTGCACCACGACTTCCCTGCGGGTATATTCGACATGTCACTCGGGCAAATTAACCACGTTAGAAATTCCTAGTCTAAACTTGGATCTCATAAAGTTCGTTCTTCCGTAAGGCTGACTTTACGAAACTAAATAATTTAATTTTGAAATTTGATTGGTCCGATTTGCTGGCATGTGAAATATAAATATTGCCTTAAACAAATTTTATTACACTTTGAATATATTTTTCGACGCTTGCGAGCCATGGAAATATCCGTCGGTTTCAAATAATCCGCCTTGGTATGAATTAAATTTTAAACAAACATAAATTATCTGGATGTACAGTTAGTTAATCAAGATACTTAGTAGCTCGGTCTAATTTTACCGTGCATAACGCCAAACGTTATGGGAGAATGTTATACATATTCGTCGCTGCCGGGTTCAGTTTACTCAGGACCCGATGCAGTTCTATAACTTTGTAAACACTAAGCGCAAATCTGTATCTTTTTCGCCTCTGCTTACGTTTGAGAACTCTTATGGGAACACTTGATCTGATCTCTTTGCGAAGTTTTTTCAAACAAAGTTTTCAAATAGAACCATTCCAGCTCAGCCGTACACTTATAATATCCAATCAGCCCACCTTATATTTTGCCCATCTTTTGATCAAAGTGGTGTGTTATCGGATATTTTTAAGGTCAAGCCCGTGTATTTGCACGGCTTCGATGGAGCACCAGGATTTGTGCACACCGCTTCTAAAATCTTTAATCTGGAGACTTCTTTCCCCTTATGTGGAAGGAATCTTACATTATTCCTGTGCATAAAAAAGCGGAAAAACCCGACGCTGCCAATTATAGAGGCATCTCTTAATTTTCAGCAATTCCAAAGCTTTTCGAAAAACTTATCACATCACATTTGCAACACCTATGTAGTTCAATAATATCTATCTATTACCAACTAATTGGAGCTAACATCTTTTATGACGGATGGGTTCCAGAATGGCTTACAGACAGACGTGATTTACCCTGACTTCAGTAAAGCATTTGACTCTGTTAACCATTCGCTTCTTTAAAGTAAAGTAAAGTCAGTCTTTTGGGATTCCCAACTTATCTCCTTACCTGGAGTGCGAGTTACTTATCCGGAAGAACCCAGCGCGTCTTCTTTAAAGAAGTTACCTATTGTTTAGTTCGCGTCACATCCGGGGTAGAAGCCATGTTGGACCGTAACTTTTTACACTGTTTATTAATGGACTTGCCCCTTGCCTTAACTGATTCAGTTGTACTTATGTACGCTTATGACGTAAAGCGTTGTCTTCAGTAAAGATTCACTAGCGCTCAATATAGGCGTCAATCCGATTTGGATAAATTTTAAAATTGGTGTTTAGAAAATAACCTAAAGCTTAATTGATCGAAATGTAAACTCATGCCATTTTGTCGATCTAGTCCTCACTAGGCTATGTACTTTCTCTATGGGAACGCCTTAGAAAGTTTAACTCAAGTGAACGATCTGGGAGTCCTATTAGATTTGAAACTTAAATTTACCGACCATATATCCACCATGGTAAATAAAGCTATAGATGTGCTTGGTTTTATTGAAAGATGGTCACAAGAATTTAATGACCTGTACATAACAAAAACGTTATATACATCATTGGTCCGTCCGATTCTTGAGTATGGATTCCTCTTATCCCTCTTCCTTTACCTCTTATCATAGTAGACTTTTATTAATCAACTTACCATCATTAACGAACTGTAGAACGATGCTAGGTGTCATGTTGCTATTTAATCTTATTAATGGTAATGTAGACAGCCAGCATTTACTAACACGCTTAAACTTGAACTTAAATTTTAATTTTAAATGTAGAAGGATTAGAAATTTTCGTCCTCTACTCCTTAGCCATTGTAGTTTGACATATGCACAACACGATCCGTTCAGGGTATAATGTTCGGACTACAATGGTCTCTACCACACTTAGTCACTTTGCTCTACTAACAATCTTAAATCCTTTATACTAAGCCCCTTATCTCTGCAACACTCTTCCTCGTGATTTCATATTTCTATTCTTCTCTTTTACTTTCTCGGATCTATCCCCGCGATTCGAGCCTTACGTTATGCGGCAGCGTCCCTCGGTCGATTGGATTGGCAGTAAGAACCGCGCTTAAAAAAAACTCTGAAACGGAGATGCAGCGGCGGGCTTATCAGCAGTATATATTTTGTTTGTTCTCCCACGTTCGCATGCGTTTTGTTGGTATTTGTAACGCAAGCGATTTTGGGATCTTTTTTGTAAGGCTGCTGCGTTCCCCACCTCGACTGTTGCCGACGAACGATAAACACGATTGCATTGTCTCAGATTATATTGCTAAGCTTCACTTGCACTTGTATTTTGGCATCGATTTTGTGCAGCTGATCTGAACCCATAATAAAATTTGAATTAATCGGAAAATCTGATCTGCTTGTCTATTTATTCGGCCGCTATTAAAAACCATAAATACCGTTAACATTGGTGACCCCGACGTGATCGCATCCCGGTTAATTATTTTGATCTGTCTTTAAAGTGCCACGAAAGCGCCGTTCTTGATTTTTACAAATTTGCATTCTAATTGCATAATGGAGTCTGGAGATAAAGCTACTGGATCTGCCGCTGCATGCAGGGGGAGGATTCTCTGCTTTACCGAGCAGGTAATGGAGGGAAATGGAGGTCCTGCATCACAAATTAAAGACTGCGATACGGACCGACGACTGCACCATTTTGACCTTCGAGTCATTGGAGAAGCGTCTGCGCGACAGCGATTTACTACGCTGTAGGAGGAATTAGAGGAGCTGAATTATAGCGAGATCGGAAGCGATTTCTGTTGGAAATCCTCTCAGCTGGCTACGGACGTGCACGTTGACATCCAGGTTGAGGTTGCCAAGAGTTCTATGAGAGTGGCTGCGCACTCTTCGCTTTTGGATGGTACCAGTGGTGCTGGTATTTCACCTACTCCATGCAGCCCTCATTGCCCCCGTTGCCGATGGCAACGTTTAGCGACGGCTATGCCGAGTTGCCGGATTTCTGCGCCCTGTTTAAGATGACAATTGACAGACATCCGCACTTGACCAGGATGAAGAAGCTCGGGTGGCTCATTTCAAGTCTGCGGGACTCCGCCTTAGGGACTGTGAGAGTGCTGGAGCTTACGCACGCAAACTATGATGTTGCCCTTGATCCGGGATCCGTGGCAACTCTTTGGGAGTTATCCAACCGATTCAATGGTCACATGCTCATGTGTTCCGGGATATCGGCCGAAAATCAAGGGTGCCTCCTCATCCAAAAGCTGAATCCTGCCACAAAGGCCAAGTGGGAAGACTCTTTAGCAGGAAGCAGTCATGACAGCCTGCCAACGTGGGAATCTATGGCTCGGTTCTTGGAACAAAGGTACCGTACCCTTGAGACTGTGGATTGGCCTTGGCTCCGCATTGGTCCGACGTAGGCCATTTAATAATCGATTGTGCATGCTCCTAAATCCTCCGCCTTCTTCGAGTGCCCTGTGCGGCATCCATGCACATGCTTTGCCTTCTTGCCCATGGTTCCTCGCCTTGTCTCGCCATGTGTGCCTCAAGTCTGAGCACTTAGCTCGCGAGCGCTCATCCGTCCACTGCCCAACGTGCAATCGCCAACCCCATGCTCTCTTGTATTCGTGTGAGAAATCATCCGGCACTACTTAAACATGAAGCAGTAGTTGCTACTTCTCAAGCTTCTCCAGCTAACACGTTTGTCACCCAAGATCGCTGCACTGAAGTAGTGTTCTTGCCAACCGCCAACATTCTCGTCCGTGGCCGATCAGGAGCTTTTCATCCTTGCCGAGCGCATTTTGACTCCGGCTTACAATTTCATCTCATCACATCACGCCTGGCCAGCCAACTTCAGCTTCATCGGTGCAAATGCTCTGTAGCAGTGACTGGTCTTGGAGTCGCAGAATTTACTACAGATGAAGCATCGGTTATTGTTAGCATGATATTGAGGCAGTTCTGGCGTCTCACATCGTAGAGCGTCAACCTGGTCTGAACATAGATGTCTCCCACTGGAAGGTTCCTGGCAATGTGGTTTTGGCTGATCCGAACTTCCAGAGAGCGCAGCGTGTGGATTTGCTGATTGGAGCAAGCCTGTTTTTTTATCTGCTCTCAGTTGGGCAAATCTAGCTAGGAGACGGTCTGCCTATAGTGCAGAAGACGCGTTTTGGATGGGTAGTCTCTAGAGGAGGTGGAACCCCAAGGAAACCTCGTTTGTCCGCTTCATGTAAGGTTATTCCTGCTGACTCCGCAACCGCTTTTGACGATCGCCTCGATTATCTCCACCGCCAATTCTGGGAACTTGAAGCCTGCACTGCGCCGATCGTTCAAACTACTAAGACCAATATGCATCGTTCATCAAGGAATACTTGGATCTGGGTAACATGTCTCTGGTGCCGCAGGAATTGCGAGGTAAGTGCCCCATCACTGCGTCTTCCTTCCCCATCACTGCGTCCTGAATACCTTTTTTCCATACCTTGCTAAGGTTTCGGTCTCACCCAGTCGCTTTGACGGGAGACATTTGCAAACTGTACCGCTGCGTAAGAATCTTTCCAGATGATAGTTTTCTGCAGTGCATCCTTGGGAGAGACTCTATCCATGATGACGTGAAAGTTTTCAAGCTCGACACTGTGACTTATGGCACAAAGCCAACGTCTTTTCTATCCGTTCGCTCAATGTGCCAGCTGGCTAAGGATGAAGATGCCGGTTTTCCCATTGATTCTCGTGTTGTCTTCTAGGATTTGTATGTGGACGACCTCATATCTGGTGCCCCAACGAAGGCCGAAGCGGTTGAGATAATAGCCCAGACGTCGAGCCTGTTGACCAAGGGTCAGTTTTAATTAAGTAAATGGTGCTCTAATATCCCAGAGGATTTGGATGGAGTGCCCGAAATTGATAGGGAATCATACTTAAAATTCGACGATGGCAGTCCGTTAACAAACACTCTTGGATTAGCATGGGATCCTTCTGCTGACCTTCTGTTGTTTTCTTTTGAAGCCCTTCAGCCCACCGCCAAACCAACCAGGAGATCTATCCTATTTTTCGTCGCTCCGTTTTTTGACCCGATGGGCTTGGTAGGTCCTGTCGTCACCAGGGCAAAGATCTTGATACATAAGCTCCAGAAGTAAGTATCCTCGTTTGCTCAATCCCCTACCAAGAAGGGCTGGGGGATAACGGATTCTGCGACGCTAGCTTGGATGCGTATGGAGCTGACGTATATGTCTTTTCAGGGTCTGATTGTCGGCTGTTATGCATAAAGAGCGGCATCCATAAAGACTCAGACAATACCGAAGCTGGAACTATCTAAAGATCATCATGGATCATATAACGGAGAATATTATTGTTGGTGTGACTCCTCGGATGCCTTACCCTGGATGCAGGATGAACCTGATCGATTTAACGTGTTTCTAATCGCGTTATTTTTAATACAGGAGCTCACCATGGCAATGAAATTGTATTATGTTCCTATTGCTTTCAATCCAGCCGATTTATTGTCCAGAGGAGCTCTTTCCACTGAGCTATTGAATTCCCAGCTTTGGTTCCATGGCTCTCCATTTCTTTGTGCCACCAAGAATGGGCGACTGCGGAACTCTGCGCTGGATTTCGATGGACGTCATCCGATCATTCATCCAAGAGGACATCCCGTCACTTTGGCTATAGTATTTGACTTTCTTGAGAGGAACCTGCACTCTGGCCTTCGGGCGCTAATTGCGAAAATTCGTTCCCATTACTGGCCCATTGGGGGAGGAAGAGCGTTTCAAGGGTTTTAAACAAATGCTTGCGCTGTTTTCTTGCTTGAGCCGACTTCTCTGCACGAGTTTTGTGTGTCGGAAGCTATCGAATGACGGTTTATTCGTCCACGCTCTCCCCATTTTGGCGGTCTGTGCAGTAAATGCAGCAGTAAAGGCTGCGAAACACGACCTATATCGGACAGTTGGTCCCGCAATTCTTGGATTCGAGGGTCTGATATGCTGCATAGCCTAAATCATTAATTCTAGACCCCTTGTGTCGATTTCAGAAAATCCTGCTGACCTAGATGTGTTAACTTCGGCTCATTTTTTAAATGGCGGCCCGCCCTCAACGTTCATCGAACCGGACCTTACTGCCTTAAACTTCGACCGTCTGGATGGGTGGCAGAGAGTCTCCTTCTTGAAGCAAGTGTTATGGGTGCGTTGGAAGAAGGAGTATCTTACACTGTTGTATCACCGGAGTATCGCATTACTGTCGCCATAGCTTTTGTTGGTGACATAGTCCTGGTGTAGAATGAGAATCTATCCCCAATGAAGTGGCTTCTGGCTAGGATACTGGAACTGATTCCGGGGCGTGACGAAGTGATCCATGTAGCCATACTAAAAACGGGTAGAACGACTAAGCGTACGTTGTCAAGGTTGTGTCTGCTGCCCCTCAAGGATTCTGTTAAACGTTCAGCCTTCAACGGGGGGAGGATGTTGGGCCAAACAGCCAAAGGCGAAGTTGTTTTAAGTAATTTATAAAGACTTCAAAATGGAGGAGCAGCGGCGGCTTTATTAGAAGTTTCAATTTCGTTTGTTCTTCCTTGTTGTTTGTGGCGCATGCGCTTTTGGGAGCTTTTTTGTAGAGCTGCTGCACACTAGCTCACCTTGAATTGGTGTGGGTTCCCCCGCATTGCCTCTTTCAAACAAAACTATAAATAGTTGCATTGTATGAGCTTCTCTTGCTAAGCTTTCTTTTACTTGTATATTTGGCATTGATTAGAGCGGCACACATTAGGGTTAAATTGAACCCATAAAATAAAACATTGGAAATTAAAATCGAACTTCTTTATTTATTGGCTTAACAGTGGTCTCGAATGCAATTGAAACCAAGCGTTTTGAAGAACCTTAGTTATTTAAGAACTAATTGTCTATAGCTCCTCCATTTAACCAGCTGAAAGACATATACATATATTAGGATAATAAAGACGCTTGTAAATATTTCAGTGGGGTTTCCATAGACAAGCTAACGCAACAAGGCTTGCCCCATGACAAAAGTGCAACAAGCCCTGCCTTGATAAAAAAGTTTTCCACATAGTACCCACATTCTATAATTATTACATTAACTTGATAACTATTCGCGATGGAAGTATCATGCCACTGATATGTTTTATCTTAATTACCTGAAATATATTTTATAGCTGCTGTCCGTTTATACGTTAAGAAGTGTCAAGGAGCAGCTAAAGACGGGAAGGAGGAAGTCAAAGGATAATAGCACATGAGGAGCACATTTGCTTTAAATATCAACTTTAAATAAGTAGAGCATATAAGAATCGGAAATATAAGTGGGTAAGGTCCTACCAGCTTACTCGCAAGACTTTTATGAATCGTTTGGTTAACAATAGAAAAAAAATATATTTCAAAATAATATATTAAAAAAATAATTTTTGGCTGGTTTTAAGATCGCGTAAATTACATGATATTATATAGGATTATATAGGAAGAGGTAGCTCCTCCGGCCAGTATATATAGCATTTTTAGCAGTTTGATTGCGTCGGACAATAAATATACTAAAAGGTGTGATCAGACCATGCATTTCCTGTTTGAAAAAAAAATTCCAAAAAAACAATTGTATTGTTCAAAAAATCTCAGACACTATTTGTCTGTTAAAACCAGGCAACAAGCTTTGTATGCGTCGCTCTCGAGTTTCAGAAGTGATGGAAATCTAGAAAAATACTTCTGAAGGTCTTTCGGGAGGTTGCACCGGCAGGTCAAGAGCATGAACCAACTGAAAGTGGCGAGGTGGCAGCCGCAAATAAAGCGATGCAAAACGATATTTTAGCGCAGATTACAGAGTAAAGGCAAATATATTTTCAATGACAAAACAATGAAGCTCACTTTGGGCGTGGGCAGCAGGGAAATTTCCAACAATCACTTCTTCTGGAGTCTTCACAAATTAAGCCTTGTTTTGTAAAAGATTGGTAAAAAGAGTAGATACTGAAACATAATTGCCTTTTCCCGTACCATTCGGCTAATCATAGAAAGCTTCTTAATGATTTATGTGACGTTGGCAGCGAGATTTTATCTTGATCCGTGCGAATCCCTCCATCTCCTATTATGTACCCCAAATATTTTACAGTTCGCTTACAGAATTACACCTTTGCGCTAACCACATTTAGAGAAGGTTTAGTTTAGGTTTGCTTCTTGGTTTCCATGTGGCTACAGACTCTAAAACTTCCGCTTTCGACAGAGGATCCTAAAGGATTTGCCAGAACCACATTTAGAGAAGGTTTAGTTTAGGTTTGCTTCTTGGTTTCCATGTGGCTACAGACTCTAAAACTTCCGCTTTCGACAGAGGATCCTAAAGGATTTGCCAGAACGCGTTCAAGTCGAAACTACTTATGTAATTTGCTTTTGGTAACCGGCTAAGTATTCTATCGATCTGGGGAAGCCTTTGGGGGATCCTTTTCCGTTACTGCGTTAACCTTTATGCTATCGGGACACACTTTTACTTTGCCTGGCTTTTGTACCAGTATGACTGGCAAAGACCATGGACTCTTGGACATCTTAATAACCCCTAGTTTTACCATCCTATCGACCTCGACATAAAACAATTTTTAATGGTCGGCAATGCTGCGAAATGACGACGCTGAGAGCGATACTGCGAAATGACGTTCAATGTGCTTTGCCATTTCGGCGTCCATTGTATTCATCAAAAGCGATGTCTTACCTAATCCTGATAACGATGGTATCCTACCAAGTACTGAACGATCGAAAAGCTTTAGATAACTTTTTTCTAATTTAAGTTGCTGCAATTTCGATATAGAGTGCTCCTCCGCATCTCCTGATATCTCTGAGACAACTAAGGACGGTGGTAGCAGCTTGTAAACTGTCCAAAAATGTATTCCTAAGTGAACATCTTCCCTATGAAAGGGGATTTCATAAAATATGAATTGCCACTAATTTTCTTTATATTCTATATGTTTTTTAAGTGTTACATATGTACTCATTAGGCATTGGCGCACCAATACACTATACAGCAGCGCCTGTATCTAACAACACTCTTATTTTCTTTTCTAGGAGAATAACTTCTGCGTAAGGTCTATTGTCGCCATCTTTTATCATCGACTGTTTCGCGAGACAACCCCAGTTTGAAAATTGGCAAGTTTAATGTTCGGAATGTTTCCAGCTTGAATGTTTCCCAAAGCTTTTTCTAAAATGAAGTGGTTTTTGGTACGCATCTCCTCTCCAATTTCTTTTTTATTAGGATTTATTTATTGTGCGTCATGAAAATTTTGTTAAACTTTCTATTACTATTCTAGTAATTTTTGCTTAAGTGTAAATGAGAAACTTATGCTTATTTACTTGGTAATTAGATTGCCCTGCGCTGCAGCTATAGGAATGACCAGCTATTTAATCTACGCCTTTTAGGTGAAGTACAAATTGCTTGAACCAGGGGATTTGGATGACCGGAGAGTCTTCTTATGTGGGCGCTTGCAACCGCCTTAAGGGTGTCTCCCACAAAAGAAACGATTAGCTCCTTTTGTATGTCCTTGTTGCGTTTGTACCAATCAGCTCCAGTTGCCAAGCGTAGGAATCGGGTTTTGAAGACTCTGATCTTATTAATGTTACTTTTTGCTGCCACGCCGTATATGGCTAGACCGTACTTCCATACCGAAGAAAGGATCGTCTTGTAGATCCGAGTTTTATTTGAAAATCGCAGCTTACGGATTCATTTAATCAGCCAGTATAACATTTTTAGCTTGTCGTCTAAGCTAGCCCTGACTTTCCTTGTGTGCGCTGCAAAGGTCAGGCGCACGTCAAGCGTAAGACCAAAGTAGGTGCACTAGTTAACATTCCTCTCTCCACAGCCACGCGAGAAAACACAGACCCGGGAACTGGAAGAATAGCGCGAATGAAACAACAAGATCGCCAACGCAAGAACTCTGACAAGGACAGACTACTCTTGTTCACCCTTTACCCATACATCTTCTTTATAATAAAACGTTCATTCTTATTTTGAACTCCAAGCAACACAGTCATTTTATTTTGCATTTAAAAAAACCGACAATCTCATACGAGTCGCTGTGGCCGAGCGTGGTTCACTGAAGAAGGAGAATACTAAGGAAATAGATCAGTCGAACATTAGACTTCGTTGTGACCAGAACTCTCTGCGTAAGAACAACAAAAAAATAATAATAACGTGCCCTCAAATATCACCGATTCGCCAATATCACATCAATCGCCAACAACGCAAAGGGACAATCCGCACACAGTGGTTTACAAGTTGTGTAAGTTTACAAGTTGAGTAAGTTGTGTGATTAACGACCGTATATGTGTACAACAATCGCTGTTAAGGCACCGGGATCGTTTCCATTACCAATTTACACAAACGCTAATATATTATTGGGAAATACATAAAAACAAGAATACTAAAAAAAAAAAAAAAGAACACAAAAATTGAAGAATAAATTAAACATGCACAAATATCATACTGTTCCCTTTGGCAAAAATCAAGCAAACATGTATGTATGTATTTATGTGACGCCGCTTGTGAAACTCTTGTTGCGTCGCAGTGACTGCCGCCAAGAGCTGATGACGCGCCAGAGTGGCGGAGCGACACTTGATGCCGCGTTGGCTTGTACACTGTTGAATTTTTTTTGCTCACCACGCACCACGAAATAAAACCATATTAGAGAAACAAAATCAATTAAATTAATCAAAGGAAAATGTTATACATTGTTATATATATAAAAAAAAAATAATAATAAGAAAAAGAAGAGAAACAACAAAACATTCCACGAACAACTTAACTTTTATTGTTGTCACATGTTCACTAACCTCTAAAAAAATATATTTACTAAATCACATACATTACAGTTGAAGTCGATAAAACAACAACATAGGTCGAAGCAAACACAGTAGCACTATACGAATGGCATACAACTTACACTAAACACAGGGAAGCAAGGAAAAGAGGGAACTGCGTATCGGATACGTACTACAGGTTTTCTTTTACTTTATAATATACATTCGGAATATACTGTATATAATATATATACAAATATATATATATATATAAGTAGAGAAACCGTATATACATAAAATACATACAATTTTCTTGCACCCAAACATAGATACATATATGTACATGGTATCACATAATATAGTACACTATATTACCACATTAATATACAAACGAAGTTGTGTAGTAAACATACACACAAAATTTATCCTATAGCAAAAAATAAAAAAAAAAAATTTTTTTTCACTACTAGTATCACAGTTAGGGGCAGATTAGATCTAAGGAGCGAGGTCAGTTTATCTGAGATAAGGAAAGCGATAGAAACAAAAGAGAAAGACCAGCTAGTTCAATTCCAAAACAATATTCCCACCAACGATATGGATTCCGGTAACGCATCAGGGCTACTAAGTCCCACCCTTAGCAATTTATCGACTTCCACAAACACAAGCCTGAATCTACAACAGCTACTAGCCCTTGTTCATCAACTACCCACCTACGAAGGCCCACCTGACAACCTTGATAGATTTGTTAGTAGAGTAAACCAACTACTTTTGTTAGCCAGATCAGTGGACCAAGCAACTTGCGGACAATACTTACTGGGAATCATCCGTGACAAAATTAAAGGCAGGGCGGACGAGGCGCTGAGTGTCTGCGATGTACTCCTCAGTTGGAATGACATTAAAGCAAGCCTCAAGCGACTATACTCTAGCAAAAAAACGGAAGAAATGCTTGTTAGAGAGCTACATAACCTTCCGGATGGACTCTGTATGGGAACACTATATTACACAGCCACTAAAATAAGAAGCGAATTAATGTCCCTGGCCAGGGAAGCAGACCCTAGTGGACACTCACTCACAGCCAATCGTGACCAGTATGACAGATTCTGCCTAAATACATTCTTAGTTGGATTAAAGGACCCACTAAGGTCAGCCATTAGGAACCAAAGACCAGAGACAATTGAGAAAGCGTACGAGTACGGACAGATCGAATTAAACTTCTCTAGAAACCTACATAGATGATAACGACGGACAAAACATTAGTGGAACTGAAAAATATCCTAGGGAGGAGTTGGGGAGGAGTTAACATTCCTCTCTCCAAAGCCACGGGAGAGTACACAGACCCGGGAACTGGAAGAATAGCGCGAATGAAACAACAAGATAGCCAACGCAAGAACTCTGACAAGGACAGACTACTCTTGTTCACCCTTTACCCATACATCTTCTTTATAATAAAACGTTCATTCTTATTTTGAACTCCAAGCAACACAGTCATTTTATTTTGCATTTAAAAAAAACCGACAATCTCATACGAGATCCCACATTATTTCAATAAGCTATAATTTGTAGACCAAACCCTACATTACTATTATTATAATTGTTTTAATATTGGTAAAAATTTAAATCACCAATACTAAATAATTCGATGACATTATGGACAAGGCCAACATAAAAATCAGAATTATAACTTCAACAAAACAGAAACAATATCAGAGGAAACTAAAGAGGTCCTATCTTATCAAAATATTTTCAACGGAGATATCAGGAAATCAAAAGAAAAAAAGACTTTCAAACATATCATAATCGTTATTAGCTATTAAATTTCGATCAAGAGATGAACATTCCAATTTGACATTCAATAGATAATAATTTAATAATCCCAGCTCAATCGAAAGTCTTTTAGACCAATTTAAATAAGCACATTTCAGAAAGAAATACTAATAAAAACCAAGTGTATAGTCGAAGCGTAATTATAGAAATTGATCAAAATTCCATATATTCGTTCAATAGACAACAATTTATAGTCACAGACCGATCAGAAGTCATTGGAAAAATATATATTAACACATATGAGAAATAAACACTTGTTAAAAAGCAATATATTACCAATGGTATAATAATACCAAGTACTGTAGCCAATAAAAATAAAAGTTTTCTTCGTATTTTAACCACAACGGATACCAATAAAATTACCAACATAACTAAAATCGATTCTGAACCATTAGACAACACCACAAATTAACCTGTAGTATGCACATATATTGAATACCCACTGTACAAAAAATACTTAAAGGGTACGCACTGTAACACTTTGTTGCAGTGTTTACATATTTCAATGTCCCGGTCATAATCCCTAAGTGGCCAAAATATGAACCGATCGCTATGGCTTAGCCCACACACGGGTAGTGCTAGCGTCGGCATAACTGTAGCGAACGGACAGCATATGCAAGTTAACAAACAACTCCCAGCTTAGGCTGAGCAGGCCAATTCTTATTCCCCTTATTAATATTCATCATTTTTTATTATTATTATTATTACACTTTTCTCTCATGCATGGTCCACCCTAAATGGGTCCACCTTATTGGCCCTATGCTGAGCCGGCACATTGTACCATTCCGAGCCGTGGCTCCTTTCCATTGGCTGACAGCGATCGTATGACTTCTGCAAAATGTGCAAGGTCAGCGGTCTGCCACGGGCATCCGGCTATACATGAGCTTTTGTTAATTCTTAAGTTTTAGTTTTAATTTGGATTTGGAATAAAGAGCACTAGCTCGATCATAAAACTCCGGCTTTAGCCGTTACATTTATTCTGCTCATGGAATTTGGTTACCGTGCCTTAAGGGCCGTAACAACGGAGATAAGTATCTCCCACCATAACCTTCGGGAAAGGAAGGAAGTCGAAGCGACCACCCGACTCTCCAGTGGCTACCATCCTTGGTGGTCAACACTACCTAACCAACGGCAGCAACCTACTGCCGGCCTTCCACGGATATTCATCCAACCGGCTCTACCCTTGCCACGGAGGCACCGCCAGCCGGCCTAAATAAATAAATAATTGGCACCCAACGGATTAATATTAAACCTAATATTCGAATCCCACCCTTGAAGTTGTACATTATGTAAGTAGCTGAGCGCCGACAATAGCCAAAGTCTACGCTAACACAAATACCAGTAATAAATAAATAGTGACTCGATTTTCGATTTCTAATACAGATTTTTCTGAGTGCGTGGCAAAAAAATAAAAAAAAACATATATCTCATATAACGCACACTGGTGCCAAGCCAATCAACATTTATATGAATTAATTATGCAAGGAATATTTTATTTCTTTGTTAATGTTGGTCTTTATACGCACGCACAGGCCGCCAGTCGTTTTTCTCCTTGAGTTTTGCTACAATTTTACCCACTGTTCTTATATTTAATTTTGTACTAAAAGTTATCCAGTGTGTCTGTGCTAATAATACACCCAGTCGAATCGACCTATACTTGTTGTCACCGTTCTGTATTTTAATTTTGTTTTTGAGACAAATTAATCAAACATTTTTGTGTCTTAGGTGACCATCCATTTTTCCGCAATTTTTGTTCTTCGCCTTTTATATCACCAAAGTGGCCCGTCGAAACCTTTTGTCTTGAGCCCCAATCGTCAAATACCTCGTATCTACCCAGCGCCCTTTAACTGCCAATGAGTTGGGAGTATAGGGAAATAAAGCAGGAAATTGATAGCGACGATAGCGAAGAAGTAGGATTTCGCCTCGAAATTAGGGACATAGATCAACCAGGAATGAACGCAGAAATGATCCAAGCGCTTGTCGCAAATGCGGTCAGCGTCGCTCTTGACGAGCAGGAAGCACGCTTAAGAAACGATTTTGCCACAGAATTAGGAGCGGTTAGAGCACAGGTTAGCGCGCTGTCAGTGCAAGCGCCGCAGGTGGAAGTATATAAAAAAGTAGTACCGGACCCTGCAGTAAAATGCGATTAAAATCCCTGCCGACGTTTAGTGGAAGCCACGACGAGTATGTTTTGTGGAGGCAGGCTGCATCAGATGCTTATGAAGTATTCAAGAAGTACGACGGCAGCGAGGCACACTACGATGCCGTTGTCATCATTAAAAACAAAATTTTCGGTCCCGCTCGGGCACTACTCACGTCCCACAACACAGTGCTAAATTTTGATGCAATTCTAGCCAGACTAGATTGCACATATGCGGACAAAACGTCCCTAAGAGTGCTACGGCAAAACTTAGAAATGGTTCGGCAAGGAGATTCCGACCTTATGGCATACTATGATGAGGTCGAGAGGAAACTCACGCTCGTCACTAACAAAATAGTAATGTCACATAACATGGACACAGCAACAATCCTGAATAATGAGGTTAGGGATGATGCCCTTCATGCATTCATTGCAGGGCTTAAGAGGCCCCTCAAGACACTCGTGCTACCAGCACAACCCAAAGACTTTCCATCTGCACTAGCGTTAGCGCGGGAAGCCGAGAACAGCATTGAAAGAAGTGCGTTCGCGGCATCATACGCGAAGCTATAGAAGAGAAGTCCCATTTCAACGAGGGCAATAGGCGCAATAATAAGGGTCAGGGAAAGCAATGGAGAGGTGAGGATAAAAATCCGCACTTCATTCCTAAGCAGGATCAAAGTAAGCCTCATGAGGACAATCCCTGGCCGAAGCACAGAGATCCCGAGTCCTTAGACCACAATAAGGTTCAGCCCATGGAGGTAGACCCCTCAACGGCTAAGTTCAGACAAGAAACAAGCTGGGGAAAGCCTCAAAGTAACAACAATTACAAAAGACAGAACTCGTCCCAGCGTCAGTCGGGCCAAAGACGCCAACGCGTCAACAATATAGCCCAACCCCAACAGGAAGTAACAGATTATGACACCACAGCTGAGGCTGAGGTTGCCACTATTGAGGAAGATAGCGACACAGCCGAACTTAACGACCTACTCCATTTTTTAGGGAGCGTTCCCGACTGCCGTTCGTCGAGCGACAGTTGGCTGGCAGAACACTAAAAATTCTCATCGACACTGGGGCGGCAAAAAATTACGTGAAGCCCGTAAAGGAGCTAAGAAACGTAATACCGGTCGAAACCCCCTTCACTGTGAGCTCTATTCACGGCCCCAGTGATGTCAAAAACAAGTGTATTATGCGCATTTTTGGACTACACGTCCCATTTTTCCTTTTGGATACATTGAGCACGTTCGATGCTATTATAGGCTTCGATTCGCTAAAGCGAGCAGGAGTAGCATTGGACCTAGGCAACAGCGTAATAAAATACGCAAACGTCACTGAGAAGCTCAAATTTTTTGACTGTCAGAATGTCAACTTCACACATCGGTCATCGCTTCTATTCGAAGTACGAGTGACGAACCTGTCTACTCCAAGTTATACCCCTATCCTATGGGGGCAGCAGACTTTGTAAACAATGAGATCAAAGAGCTGCTGCAAAATGGCATAATCAGGCCGTCCAGATCCCCGTACAATAGCCCTGCCTGGGTGGTTGACAAAAAAGGGACTGATGATAATGGCAGCAAGAAGAAGCGATTAGTAATCGACTTCAGGAAGCTGAACGAGCGAACAATCGCCGATCGCTACCCCATGCCGAGCATACCCATGATTCTAGCGAACTTGGGGAAAGCCCAATTCTTTACCACTCTGGACCTGAAGTCAGGGTACCACCAAATATACCTGGCTGACAAGGACCGAGAGAAGTCCTCGTTCTCAGTCAATGGTGGGAAATACGAATTCTGCCGACTATCCTTCGGCCTAAAAAACGCAGGGAGCATTTTCCAAAGAGCCATCGACGATGTGCTGCGGGAAGAAATCGGCAAAATATGCTACGTCTACGTCGACGACGTTATCATCTTTTCCGAGAATGAGACGGAACATGTCAAGCATATTGACACGGTGCTTAAGCGCCTACTCGATGCCAACATGAGGGTGGCACGAGAAAAAACTAAGTTCTTTAAAGAAAGCGTTGAGTTCCTAGGGTTTATTGTCACCAGAGGAGGAACAAAAACAGACCCAGAAAAAGTTAGGGCAATAAAAGAGTTCCCAGAACCAAAAAATCTGTTTAGCCTCAGGTCCTTCCTAGGACTGGCGAGCTATTATAGGAGCTTTGTAAAAAACTTTATCTCCATTGCTAGACCTCTGACCGCCATCCTCAAAGGGGAAAACGGGACAGTCAGCAAGAATATGTCGAGAAAAGTAGCTGTCAAGTTTAATGAAACCCAGCGAAACGCATTTGATCATCTTCGTAACATTTTGGCATCGGAAGACGTCATTTTGACATACCCTGAATTTAAATTACCGTTTGACTTAACCACCGACGCCTCAGCGAGTGGATTAGGCGCGGTACTATCCCAAAATTAAAGACCTATTACCATGATTTCACGCACGCTAAAAGACTGCGAGCTGAACTACGCCACCAACGAAAGAGAATTGTTGGCGATAGTCTGGGCAATAGGCAAACTCCAAAACTACCTATACGGTAACAATGAAATACGGATCTTTACAGACCACCAGCCCCTCACATATGCGGTATCCGACAAAAACACCAACGCTAAGATCAAGCGATGGAAAGCGTTCATTGATGAGAACAACGGGAAAGTGTTTTACACACCCGGAAAACAAAACCTGGTAGCTGACGTGCTATCAAGGCAACCCCTAAATTACTCAGAGGCTGAGGCCCAGTCCGACGCGGCTACGGTGCATAGTGAACTTTCGCTCTCATATACCATAGAGACCACAGACAAACCTCTGAACTGCTTTAGAAACCAAATTATTTTGGATGAAACAGGCCAACCGCTTCGGCGAGATTTCATAGTCTTCGGAAATAGAACTCGACATATCATTAACTTTAATAACAAGGACTCGCTTGTTGAATCCGTTAAGGAGATCATCAACGCCAACGTTGTGAATGCAATTCACTGTGACTTCCCTACACTGGCTCGCATTCAACATGCCTTGAGGCAGGAATTTCCTGCGATAAAGTTCTGGCATTGTAAAACCTTCGTCAGTGACATAACCAACGCTAATGAACAGTTGGAGATCACTAACACAGAGCACAAATGCGCCCATAGGGCTGCCCAGGAGAACGCAAAACAAATTCTCCGGGATTACTACTTCCCGAACATGTCCAAATTAGCTAGCGAAGTGGTCGCAAATTGCAAAGTCTGCAATAAAGCCAAATACGACCGCCATCCTAAGAAACAGGAATTAGGAACTACGCCTATCCCATCATACGTTGGGGAAATGTTGCATATCGACATTTTTTCGACCGACAAAAAAATCTTCTTAACTTGCATTGATAAATTTTCCAAATTCGCTATCGTAAAGCACTTAGTTTCTAGGGCAATAATAGATGTACGAGCACCCATTCTCCAACTGGTAAATTTTTACCCCAACACCAAGACCATATACTGCGACAATGAGGCCTCCTTTAACTCTGAGACAATCACATCATTGCTGCGAAACCAATACAGCATCGATGTTGTTAACGCGCCACCGCTACACAGTAGCTCCAATGGCCAAGTAGAGAGATTTTACAGTACCCTGGCGGAAAATGCCAGATGCCTCAAGATTGATAAAAAA
>JAWNOP010000040.1:0-7500 GCA_035045925.1 Drosophila atripex
GGATGCTTGGCATTGTTGTCACCTGCAAGAATGAACTTATCGCCCATGTCAGTCAGTAGGAGGTCGAACTGGCTTTCGGACGCGGTCTGCTTCGGGGGAATATAGGCAGACGCGATGGTGATTGTGCCCATGGGAGGGAGACAACATACTTTAGCGCACTGAATCCATTCTTCCTTAAGTGTAGCTATGTCGTTGTAGTCAATGCTGGCTCTTGATGATGATTGCTGCTCCTCCGTGTCCTCGTCCGCTGGGGTGATCCGCATGAATTACGTCATAGCCATGCAACTTAAGGTATGATTTATGAGTAAAGTGAGTTTCCGCTATTACAATATATCGATGCATTGAGTGTGGATGAAATGCTCACTCGAGCCTATTATTGACTAGGCCGTTAGCGTTCCAGAAGGCTACGTGTAAGCCTACTTGCTGCATACTTGAGGAGGATGGAACTCATCATTAAAGTCATTCTCTCGAACATCTTGTCCATCACTCTCTCAAGAAGGTTTTCTACCCTCGTCATAAAGGCTGCCATTTGGTCGGCTTGTGGCATCTCGGTTGCTGTCGCTTGTTGATGCTGTGACCAGGCTCCTCCTTTGACTATATCAGCATAGGTCCTAGCTGAGGTGTCCACAGGTGGGTGGTGTTGTGCAGCAGGTGGGTGGGCTAAACGACGAGGTTGAGCTGGACGTGGTTCTTTTGGTTCCATGTTGGCTTTGGCTCTCTTGTAGGCCGGGCAGCCTTTGTAGGAGGCAGTGTGGGCCCCGTGACAGTGAGCGCATTTTGCGGGTTCGTCTCTAGTCTTCTTGCATTCACTTGTGCTGTGATGTTCACCACATTTGACACAGCGATGCTGCAGCTTGCAGTACCGCTGGCTGTGGCCAAATCCTTGGCAGCGAAAGCACTGCGGCACATCATGGAAATTGCGTGGTGGTTCAACCGTAACAACAGAGTGGCATATTCTTTTGACGCTGAAGACATCTTTGTTGTTGCTGGACGGCTCGAGGTTTACAAAAAATATTGGAAGCGGTGTTTTGGAAATGTGCCCTACGGCATTGCGCACATCTCGGACCACGTGTCCTTGACACCGGAAGCCCTCTTTGATTTCGTCCACGTCAGTAGTGTGATGTAAACCTTTGACAACAATTCGGTACGCTCTGTCTTCCTTGTGCTGGAATGTATAGTATCTCTTCTCGGTACCATCAAGCTGGGACTTAAGGGCAGAGTACGACTCCTTGTCCGGCATCATAACCCTTATTTGGTTGTCCCTTGTTGCCTTATAAGAGAAGTCCTTCTCTTTGCCAACGATGTTTTCTATTGCAGAAATTAGTGCAGCTATATCAGTGACATCGGGAATAAAGATAGGCGGGGGCTTAAAAGATTTGGGCGTGTTATTGGCTAACTTCTTCTTCCGGAACTTATTGCCTGCTCTATCAATGTCCATCTCACTCTCGCTGGATCCAATCACTGTGTCCTCCTCACTGTCGCTGTCATCATCAGAAGATAGGGGTGCAAAATAATTGTCCCCAAGATTAGCGGCCCTATTAAGTGCCTCCATTTTGGCTCGAGCTGCAGCGCTGGTGCTGGGTTTTTCATCTTCGGCAGCCTTTTTGGCAGTCTTTCGTTTGATTTCGCCAGGTTCGCAGGAGTCGCTGGAGTCGTCGCCGATATAAATTCCGTTGGCCTTTTTTCTAGGCGGCTGAACAGACTTAGGGGAACGGGGGGCTGCTTGCCAGTTCATCATTGGGCTTGGACGCGAATTTGAGTTTTAAAAGTGTCTCAAATTCGCGCCAAACTAGTAAAGTAATCGATTCCGATAATTTTAACCGGTTAATAAATAGTTTGAAATTTTGATAACCGAAACGGGAAATATATCGATATATCGATAGAAAACGATTTTTTTCTTTTCGGAGGTATTTTAAAGTTTTGGCCTCTGGTCACACTTTTTTTCACAGCAAATGTCAAAAAAATTTTCTCAATAAAATCGCAATTTTACAGCGTATTGTTAATGTCACAGACACAAAAATATGTGATTCTTGTAGAGCCGAAGCCCGCGCACACGATGCACCACAGCACGACTTTCTACGCGGCGTATCTTGGCCGGAAACGAATTTTGACACGGAGCGCACGGAAGACACGTCTGTTCACCTCGGAATCTGGATCGTGACTCAAAAAAAAAGGTATATATGGTAGGTGGTGTCGGCCTGCCTATATAGTATAAAATTTATATTATATGGAAATATTTAAAATACTAAAACAATATTTAAAGTGGAGGGGAGAAAATATATAAATACCACAATTTACGAAAGCGTGGTCAAAAAGGTATATATTTTTTTTTTTTTTTTTTTTTGTAAATCATTCAAAAGTTTTATTCAAAATCTGTCCGCAACAATGGACAATAATTAAATGTTATGTCGGTTCCTTGGCAATACAAAAATGTTACATTTTACAAATGCTAGTTTGAATGTATGATACTCAGTTAGTTAGTTAAATACCATATTTTACGAAAGCTTGTTGAAAAGTTTAGTTGATAAGTAGTTCAGTCCGTATCCTCTTCTAGTCGGAGATCAAGAGGGTGAGTCCGCCGAAGCCTCCTGGTGGTGTTGCTGTTGTCTAGTAGGTTGATAGCCAAGTGGTTCGGATGCTGGTCCAATCTGCTGACATATCTTTTAGCGAAGCGTCGGACCTCACTGCTGACCCAGGGAACTTTTAGCTGCGAATGGATCGTGGCGTTATCGTGGTAAGGGTGGGCACCTGACAGCGTTCTGAGCGCCCTGTTTTGCGCTAGCTGAATGACTCTTCTGTTACTAGGGCTCGCTGTGCCCCATAGCTGAATTCCGTAAGTCCAGATAGGCTTAACCAGGGCTTTGTAGATAAGCAGCTTTACTCGAAGCTTGATAGTGGAGCGCTTCCCGATTAGCCAGTAGAGTTGCCGAAGCTTCTCTTGTATTTGCTTTCTTTTGCGTAGTAGATGTACTCTCCATGTGAGACGTCTGTCCAATGTCATACCCAGATATTTGGGAGTTGGGTCTGGTGGTATGGCAATACCACCCAGACTGACTTGCGGACAATCGCCTTTCCTTAAAGTGAAGGTCGTTTGGACTGACTTATCGTGGTTTATTGCAATATTCCACCTACGAAGCCACGGATCAAGAGTGTCGAGCTGTCGTTGAAGGCAGGCAGAAGCATCTTCTGGCAAGACTGCAGATGCCAGAAATGCAGTGTCGTCGGCGTATGTTGCAGCCAGTAGCCCCTCCTCCTCAACAACAGGCATATCGGCAGTGTAGATCGTGTAGAGGATAGGGCCAAGTACACTGCCCTGCGGGACTCCAGCCTCAATGGGCCTATAAGTAGATCTGGCATCACCACTTCTGACCCTGAATTTCCTGTCACTCAGATACGAATTAAGGAATGCAAAATATTGGTGTGGAATGCTGCTCTTAATTTTCATTCTCAACCCAGGGTGCCAGACCCTGTCAAACGCCTGCTTGACATCAAGGAAGACAGCGCAGCAATATTGTTTTTCTTCTAGGCTGTCCAGGATTTTTTGCACAATTCTGTGGCATTGCTCGGGGGTGGAATGGGAGCGCCTGAAACCAAACTGGTGATCAGGGATCAATTCATTCTCGTCCAGTACTGACTGCAATCTTCGCAGAAATACTCTCTCAAGTAATTTAGAGACTACCGACAGCAAACTTATCGGCCTGTATGAGGCGAGATCAGATTCAGGTTTTCCTGGCTTTGGAATAAGTATGACCTCCGCCTGTTTCCAACAAGTAGGGAAGTGACCGATCTCAAAGCATGCATTAAATATACTCGTAAGTCTCTGTATGCCTAGAGGGGGAAGAAGTTTAACAGCTAGTGCCTCTAGCCCGTCAGCACCCGGAGATTTATTGTTGTTGAGGCCTGTTACCTCTACCTTGACCTCCTCCTCTGAAACAGGCTCCAACTGACTGAAGTCCATGCGTGGTAGGGCCAGAAAATTTTCAGTTTCTGCTCTGTCCTCCTCAGAGCACATGTTGAAGGGTTTAAACGCATCTTCAAGATGAGCAGCAAATGCATCTGCCCTTTCTTTGTCAGAACGACACCACCCACCGTCTGGATTTCTGATCTGGGCCACCCTTTTCTTGGGACGCTTTATATGTCGGGTTAGTTGCCATAAGTTGTGCTGAGGGTCCCCAGGCTCAACCTGTCGCAGGTATTCTTCAAACGCGCAAGTGCGCAACCTCTGCAGCAGCCTCTTAAGCCTCTTGGTCGCCTGATTAAATGCTGTTTTATCACTGGGATACCTAGTTTGAAACCAGATCCTTCTGCGTCGTCGCTTCTCGTTTAGTAGTGCAGCAATTTCTGGAGACCATAGATGTAGGTGTCTTTGTAACGTTTTGTTGTTACATGGGACCCTTGGGGTTGCAATCAAAGCAGCGTTATGCATCTCTTGTGTGAGTTTGAGTACAGCATTATCAATGTCAGCTCCCGTGTTAAGTTCTGGCTGAGTGCTATCTAGGGCGTTTTCTATCCACTCAGTGTAGCTCTCGACATTGGTGCGTGCTCTGATCATTCTATATCGGGTGCCCTTCTTCTTAACAGGGGTGTTGATATGGAGTTCCACCGCACTGTGATCCGAGAAGAGATCTCCATTTGCTGAACAGGTTATGGAATCCGGATTTATTCCGTGAGAAATGGCAAAGTCCAGTAGGTCCGGCAGTTTTTGGGGATCTGTGGGCCAATACGTAGGCTCTCCAGTTGAGTGGCAGTTTAGCGCCCTGCGCTGTATGCACTTATATAGGGCGGACCCTTTTGGGTTGCACACCCGCGATCCCCACCATGGATGCTTGGCATTGAGGTCACCTGCAAGAATGAACTTATCGCCCATGTCAGTCAGTAGGAGGTCGAACTGGCTTTCGGACACGGTCTGCTTCGGGGGGATATAGGCAGACGCGATGGTGATTTTCCCCATGGGAGTGGAGACAACAACTTTAGCGCACTGAATCCATTCTTCCTTAAGTGTAGCTATTTCGTTGTAGTCAATGCTGGCCTTGATGATGATTGCTGCTCCTCCGTGTCCTCGTCCGCTGGGGTGATCCGCATGAATTACGTCATAGCCATGCAACTTAAGGTATGATTTATGAGTAAAGTGAGTTTCCGCTATTAACAATATATCGATGCATTGAGTGTGGATGAAATGCTCCACCTCGAGCCTATTATTGACTAGGCCGTTAGCGTTCCAGAAGGCTACGTGTAAACCTACTTGCTGCATACTTGAGAGAGGATGGAACTCATCATTAAAGTCATTCTCTCGAACATCTTGTCCATCACTCTCTCAAGGAGGTTTTCCACCCTCGTCATAAAGGCTGCCATTTGGTCGGCTTGTGGCATCTCGGTTGCTGTCGCTTGTTGATGCTGTGACCAGGCTCCTCCTTTGACTATATCAGCATAGGTCCTAGCTGAGGTGTCCACAGGTGGGTGGTGTTGTGCAGCAGGTGGGTGGGCTAAACGACGAGGTTGAGCTGGACGTGGTTCTTTTGGTTCCATGTTGGCTTTGGCTCTCTTGTAGGCCGGGCAGCCTTTGTAGGAGGCAGTGTGGGCCCCGTGACAGTGAGCGCATTTTGCGGGTTCGTCTCTAGTCTTCTTGCATTCACTTGTGCTGTGATGTTCACCACATTTGACACAGCGATGCTGCAGCTTGCAGTACCGCTGGCTGTGGCCAAATCCTTGGCAGCGAAAGCACTGCGGCACATCATGGAAATTGCGTGGTGGTTCAACCGTAACAACAGAGTGGCATATTCTTTTGACGCTGAAGACATCTTTGTTGTTGCTGGACGGCTCGAGGTTTACAAAAAATATTGGAAGCGGTGTTTTGGAAATGTGCCCTACGGCATTGCGCACATCTCGGACCACGTGTCCTTGACACCGGAAGCCCTCTTTGATTTCGTCCACGTCAGTAGTGTGATGTAAACCTTTGACAACAATTCGGTACGCTCTGTCTTCCTTGTGCTGGAATGTATAGTATCTCTTCTCGGTACCATCAAGCTGGGACTTAAGGGCAGAGTACGACTCCTTGTCCGGCATCATAACCCTTATTTGGTTGTCCCTTGTTGCCTTATAAGAGAAGTCCTTCTCTTTGCCAACGATGTTTTCTATTGCAGAAATTAGTGCAGCTATATCAGTGACATCGGGAATAAAGATAGGCGGGGGCTTAAAAGATTTGGGCGTGTTATTGGCTAACTTCTTCTTCCGGAACTTATTGCCTGCTCTATCAATGTCCATCTCACTCTCGCTGGATCCAATCACTGTGTCCTCCTCACTGTCGCTGTCATCATCAGAAGATAGGGGTGCAAAATAATTGTCCCCAAGATTAGCGGCCCTATTAAGTGCCTCCATTTTGGCTCGAGCTGCAGCGCTGGTGCTGGGTTTTTCATCTTCGGCAGCCTTTTTGGCAGTCTTTCGTTTGATTTCGCCAGGTTCGCAGGAGTCGCTGGAGTCGTCGCCGATATAAATTCCGTTGGCCTTTTTTCTAGGCGGCTGAACAGACTTAGGGGAACGGGGGGCTGCTTGCCAGTTCATCATTGGGCTTGGACGCGAATTTGAGTTTTAAAAGTGTCTCAAATTCGCGCCAAACTAGTAAAGTAATCGATTCCGATAATTTTAACCGGTTAATAAATAGTTTGAAATTTTGATAACCGAAACGGGAAATATATCGATATATCGATAGAAAACGATTTTTCTCTTTTCGGAGGTATTTTAAAGTTTTGGCCTCTGGTCACACTTTTTTTCACAGCAAATGTCAAAAAATTTTCTCAATAAAATCGCAATTTTACAGCGTATTGTTAATGTCACAGACACAAAAATATGTGATTCTTGTAGAGCCGAAGCCCGCGCACACGATGCACCACAGCACGACTTTCTACGCGGCGTATCTTGGCCGGAAACGAATTTTGACACGGAGCGCACGGAAGACACGTCTGTTCACCTCGGAATCTGGATCGTGACTAAAAAGGTATATATGGTAGGTGGTGTCGGCCTGCCTATATAATATAAAATATTTATATTATATATATAAAATTATAGTAACTAGATAATATAGTTGAAGCGATATATCATATTAAAATTTAATTTGATCAGTTTCCAAATATTATCGTTAAATTCTGGAGCCAGGACTTTTAAAGACCTGGCGAGGCATATGATGATGATAATAATAATAATATTATTATTGTTGTATGCATAATATATATTAATAAAAATTTAATATATATTGTATGTAGCAAAATATGTAAATCCTTTTATATAACAATATAACAATATAAAAGTGCCTAGTTTTATATTATATAAAACTAATCTATATATACAAAGAAAATAAATTTTAAATTTATTATCAAAATACAATTGCTTTAATATTATTATAATATTAAGCAAATAAATATATGTGAATATATACAAATTGTTGTATGTGAATATAAAAAGATATTTTAGAATTAAATATATGCATAATATTATGTAATGTATTAT
>JAWNOP010000040.1:10000-20000 GCA_035045925.1 Drosophila atripex
TTGAAAATAAAAATTATAGACGAATTGTCGTCTAATATCAATATAGACAAAATATTGTCTTTGATATATAAATATGAAAATAGACGCGATATCGTCTTTAAATACATATAATTGCGTGTATATGACTCATAATATACATGCGTTGCGGAATGTATTGTTCATATTAAATTATGCGCATACATTGATAAATGCAACACCTGAAATATACATTGTTGTACCTGATATTCAGGTTAATGCTTTATATAATATTAAACAATATAAACTATTTTGATTATATTGATTATATAAAACTAAGACATTTCGCAACAATTATTTTAGGTATAAAAAATACATTTATTGAAGGAATTGATATATGCCAGTTAAATGGTGTATTTTTAATTTCTTTCAATAAAAATATAAATGACGAATTTGTATATATTTATATATATTTATAAAACTCTAAGCGGTGGATCACTCGGCTCATGGGTCGATGAAGAACGCAGCAAACTGTGCGTCATCGTGTGAACTGCAGGACACATGAACATCGACATTTTGAACGCATATCGCAGTCCATGCTGTTATGTACTTTAATTAATTTTAAAGTGCTGCTTGGACTACATATGGTTGAGGGTTGTAAGACTATGCTAATTAAGTTGTTTACTATTTTGTTTTTTAAACATAATAGTATGCATATGGTATATTATTGGATATATTTAATATATATTCATAATATAAAAAATTAAAGCAATTATCTCACATAACAAATTTTGTATGTGAAAAATGAAGATATACAATCTCTTTTTTCAATTCAAATAATACTGAGAAATGTCTAGCATAAAAAATATGAAATATTTTTCATCTGGAATTGTCTCTTATTTAATGATGCGAAAATTGAAAATAAAGTAGCAAACATATTGTTCTTCATAATATATATATATAATATTTATATAAGATAATTTTTAAAAAAATATATTGCTTTATACAACCTCAACTCATATGGGACTACCCCCTGAATTTAAGCATATTAATTAGGGGAGGAAAAGAAACTAACAAGGATTTTCTTAGTAGCGGCGAGCGAAAAGAAATCAGTTCAGCACTAAGTCACTTTGTCTATATGGCAAATGTGAGATGCAGTGTATGGAGCGTCAATATTCTAGTATGAGAAATTAACGATTTAAGTCCTTCTTAAATGAGGCCATTTACCCATAGAGGGTGCCAGGCCCGTATAACGTTAATGATTACTAGATGATGTTTCCAAAGAGTCGTGTTGCTTGATAGTGCAGCACTAAGTGGGTGGTAAACTCCATCTAAAACTAAATATAACCATGAGACCGATAGTAAACAAGTACCGTGAGGGAAAGTTGAAAAGAACTCTGAATAGAGAGTTAAATAGTACGTGAAACTGCTTAGAGGTTAAGCCCGATGAACCTGAATATCCGTTATGGAAAATTCATCATTAAAGTTATAATATTTAAATAATATTATAGAAATAATGTGCATTTTTTCCATATAAGGACATTGTAATCTATTAACATATTAAATTTATCATAAAATATGGCTTATAGTTTATTCAAATTATTATGCTTGCATTTTAACATAGAATAAATGTCATTAATTTGATAAAGTGTTGATAGATTAATAAGAATACAGTGCGTTAATTTTTCGAAATTATATAATGGCATAATTATCATTGATTTTTGTGTTTATTATAAGCACTTGTATGATTAACAATGCGAAAGATTCAGGATACCTTCGGGACCCGTCTTGAAACACGGACCAAGGAGTCTAACATATGTGCAAGTTATTGGGATATAAACCTAATAGCGTAATTAACTTGACTAATAATGGGATTAGTTTTTTAACTATTTTATAGCTAATTAACACAATCCCGGGGCGTTCTATATAGTTATGTATAATAATATTTATATTATTTATGCCTCTAACTGGAACGTACCTTGAGCAGATATGCTGTGACCCGAAAGATGGTGAACTATACTTGATCAGGTTGAAGTCAGGGGAAACCCTGATGGAAGACCGAAACAGTTCTGACGTGCAAATCGATTGTCAGAATTGAGTATAGGGGCGAAAGACCAATCGAACCATCTAGTAGCTGGTTCCTTCCGAAGTTTCCCTCAGGATAGCTGGTGCATTTTAATGTTATATAAAATAATCTTATCTGGTAAAGCGAATGATTAGAGGCCTTAGGGTCGAAACGATCTTAACCTATTCTCAAACTTTAAATGGGTAAGAACCTTAACTTTCTTGATATGAAGTTTAAGGTTATGATATAATGTGCCCAGTGGGCCACTTTTGGTAAGCAGAACTGGCGCTGTGGGATGAACCAAACGTAATGTTACGGTGCCCAAATTAACAACTCATGCAGAAACCATGAAAGGCGTTGGTTGCTTAAAACAGCAGGACGGTGATCATGGAAGTCGAAATCCGCTAAGGAGTGTGTAACAACTCACCTGCCGAAGCAACTAGCCCTTAAAATGGATGGCGCTTAAGTTGTATACCTATACATTACCGCTAAAGTAGATGATTTATATTACTTGTAATATAAATTTTGAAACTTTAGTGAGTAGGAAGGTACAATAGTATGCGTAGAAGTGTTTGGCGTAAGCCTGCATGGAGCTGCTATTGGTACAGATCTTGGTGGTAGTAGCAAATAATCGAATGAGACCTTGGAGGACTGAAGTGGAGAAGGGTTTCGTGTGAACAGTGGTTGATCACGAGTTAGTCGGTCCTAAGTTCAAGGCGAAAGCCGAAAATTTTCAAGTAAAATATAGCAATTTATAATATAAATGTATATTAAAAATATAATAATATACTTGAATAATTTTGAACGAAAGGGAATACGGTTCCAATTCCGTAACCTGTTGAGTATCCGTTTGTTATTAAATATGGGCCTCGTGCTCATCCTGGCAACAGGAACGACCATAAAGAAGCCGTCGAGAGATATCGGAAGAGTTTTCTTTTCTGTTTTATAGTCGTACTACCATGGAAGTCTTTCGCAGAGAGATATGGTAGATGGGCTAGAAGAGCATGACATATACTGTTGTGTCGATATTTTCTCCTCGGACCTTGAAAATTTATGGTGGGGATACGCAAACTTCTCAACAGGCCGTACCAATATCCGCAGCTGGTCTCCAAGGTGAAGAGTCTCTAGTCGATAGAATAATGTAGGTAAGGGAAGTCGGCAAATTAGATCCGTAACTTCGGGATAAGGATTGGCTCTGAAGATTGAGATAGTCGGGCTTGATTGGGAAACAATAATATGGTTTATGTGCTCGTTCTGGGTAAATAGAGTTTCAATCATTTATGGTTGTAACTTGTTCCCCGGATAGTTAGTTACGTATCCAATTGTGGAACTTTCTTGCTAAAATTTTTAAGAATACTAGTTGGGTCAAACCAATTAGTTCTTATTAATTATAACGATTATCAATTAACAATCAATTCAGAACTGGCACGGACTTGGGGAATCCGACTGTCTAATTAAAACAAAGCATTGTGATGGCCCTAGCGGGTGTTGACACAATGTGATTTCTGCCCAGTGCTCTGAATGTCAAAGTGAAGAAATTCAAGTAAGCGCGGGTCAACGGCGGGAGTAACTATGACTCTCTTAAGGTAGCCAAATGCCTCGTCATCTAATTAGTGACGCGCATGAATGGATTAACGAGATTCCTACTGTCCCTATCTACTATCTAGCGAAACCACAGCCAAGGGAACGGGCTTGGAATAATTAGCGGGGAAAGAAGACCCTTTTGAGCTTGACTCTAATCTGGCAGTGTAAGGAGACATAAGAGGTGTAGAATAAGTGGGAGATATTAGACTTCGGTTTGGTATCGCCAATGAAATACCACTACTCTTATTGTTTCCTTACTTACTTGATTAAATGGAACGTGTATCATTTCCTAGCCATTATACGGATATATTTATTATATCTTATGGTATTGGGTTTTGATGCAAGCTTCTTGATCAAAGTATCACGAGTTTGTTATATAATCGCAAACAAATTCTTTAATGAGAGATGCATTCATGTATTTTTGATTTGAAAATTTGGTATAACTCCAATTACTCAGGTATGATCCAATTCAAGGACATTGCCAGGTAGGGAGTTTGACTGGGGCGGTACATCTCTCAAATAATAACGGAGGTGTCCCAAGGCCAGCTCAGTGCGGACAGAAACCACACATAGAGCAAAAGGGCAAATGCTGACTTGATCTCGGTGTTCAGTACACACAGGGACAGCAAAAGCTCGGCCTATCGATCCTTTTGGTTTAAAGAGTTTTTAACAAGAGGTGTCAGAAAAGTTACCATAGGGATAACTGGCTTGTGGCGGCCAAGCGTTCATAGCGACGTCGCTTTTTGATCCTTCGATGTCGGCTCTTCCTATCATTGTGAAGCAAAATTCACCAAGCGTTGGATTGTTCACCCATGCAAGGGAACGTGAGCTGGGTTTAGACCGTCGTGAGACAGGTTAGTTTTACCCTACTAATGACAAAACGTTGTTGCGACAGCATTCCTGCGTAGTACGAGAGGAACCGCAGGTACGGACCAATGGCACAATACTTGTTCGAGCGAACAGTGGTATGACGCTACGTCCGTTGGATTATGCCTGAACGCCTCTAAGGTCGTATCCGTGCTGGACTGCAATGATAAATAAGGGGCAATTTGCATTGTATGGCTTCTAAACCATTTAAAGTTTATTATTTATATTTTAAACGACAATGGATGTGATGCCAATGTAATTTGTAACATAGTAAATTGGGAGGATCTTTGATCACCTGGTGCCATGCTAGTTACATATGAAAACATTATTTAATACAATGACAAAGCCTAGAATCAATTGTAAACGACTTTTGTAACGGGCAAGGTGTTGTAAGTGGTTGAGCAGCTGCCATACTGCGATCCACTGAAGCTTATCCTTTGCTTGATGATTCGAAAATATATACATGATATATATTAATATATACATTTATATATATATATTTTTTATAAATATATATATATTGTATATATACAATATATATGCATCGTTGCTTGGGTAAATGAAATGAAATATATAAATCGATGTCATAAAATATAATCCTATCATTTCTCATAATATGAAATAAATTTTTATTTAATATTATGAAACTTATATGTACATTATAAATATGTATTATTATAAATCGCCTATGGTATCCCATGACTCGTCATCTTATTAGTGACGTGAAAACATAATATAAATACAATTGAATTCTATTGTATAAAATGAATGATATTAATATATCTTATATGAAATGAAAAAATTTTTTTTCATTTAAAGTCTATAAGTCTTTAATACAAAGACGGCGGGAGAAAATATTTATATTGCATGGTAGCTTAATGCATTGTCATTTTATAAGTGCCACGCATGAAACAAATGGCGAGATTCCTACTGTCCCTATGAAAACTTATTCAATATTATGAAAAAAATTTACATTATAAATATGTATTATTATAAATCGCCTATGGTAGCCCATGACTCGTCATCTTATTAGTGACGTGAAAACATAATATAAATACAATTGAATTCTATTGTATAAAATAAATGATATTAAAATGAAAAAAATTTTTTTCATTTAAAGTCTATAAGTCTTTAATACAAAGACGGCGGGAGAAAATATTTATATTGCATGGTAGCTTAATGCATTGTCATTTTATAAGTGCCACGCATGAAACAAATGGCGAGATTCCTACTGTCCCTATGAAAACTTATTCAATATTATGAAAAAAATTTACATTATAAATATGTATTATTATAAATCGCCTATGGTAGCCCATGACTCGTCATCTTATTAGTGACGTGAAAACATAATATAAATACAATTGAATTCTATTGTATAAAATAAATGATATTAAAATGAAAAAAATTTTTTTCATTTAAAGTCTATAAGTCTTTAATACAAAGACGGCGGGAGAAAATATTTATATTGCATGGTAGCTTAATGCATTGTCATTTTATAAGTGCCACGCATGAAACAAATGGCGAGATTCCTACTGTCCCTATGAAAACTTATTCAATATTATGAAAAAAATTTACATTATAAATATGTATTATTATAAATCGCCTATGGTAGCCCATGACTCGTCATCTTATTAGTGACGTGAAAACATAATATAAATACAATTGAATTCTATTGTATAAAATAAATGATATTAAAATGAAAAAAATTTTTTCATTTAAAGTCTATAAGTCTTTAATACAAAGACGGCGGGAGAAAATATTTATATTGCATGGTAGCTTAATGCATTGTCATTTTATAAGTGCCACGCATGAAACAAATGGCGAGATTCCTCTGTCCCTATGAAAACTTATTCAATATTATGAAAAAATTTACATTATAAATATGTATTATTATAAATCGCCTATGGTAGCCCATGACTCGTCATCTTATTAGTGACGTGAAAACATAATATAAATACAATTGAATTCTATTGTATAAAATAAATGATATTAAAATGAAAAAAATTTTTTTCATTTAAAGTCTATAAGTCTTTAATACAAAGACGGCGGGAGAAAATATTTATATTGCATGGTAGCTTAATGCATTGTCATTTTATAAGTGCCACGCATGAAACAAATGGCGAGATTCCTACTGTCCCTATGAAAACTTATTCAATATTATGAAAAAATTTACATTATAAATATGTATTATTATAAATCGACTATGGTAGCCCATGACTCGTCATCTTATTAGTGACGTGAAAACATAATATAAATACAATTGAATTCTATTGTATAAAATAAATGATAATAAAATGAAAAAAATTTTTTTCATTTAAAGTCTATAAGTCTTTAATACAAAGACGGCGGGAGAAAATATTTATATTGCATGGTAGCTTAATGCATTGTCATTTTATAAGTGCCACGCATGAAACAAATGGCGAGATTCCTACTGTCCCTATGAAAACTTTTGTATAAATATTATACAAATATTTCATTTTATTATAATGAAGATAAATAAAATGTCACATATAAGGATATAGAAATATCAACATTATAAGATTCATATGATTAATTATATGAATTATATATCAATATAATCATCAAAAATTATTTATGAAAAAATTTTTATATGGATATGAAAAAATTTTTATATGTATATGGAAATATCCATATATATGGATATGAAAATATCAATAAAGAAAATATTCATATGAAATCATATGAAAATGAAGAAATTATGTGAATTATATATCAATATATTAAGTATATTGAAGAAATATTCATAAAAAATTATTTATGAAAAAATTTTTATATGTATATGAAAATATCCATATATATGGATATGAAAAAATTTTTATATGTATATGGAAATATCCATATATATGGTTATGAAAATATCAATAAAGAAAATATTCATATGAAATCATATGAAAATGAAGAAATTATGTGAATTATATATCAATATATTAATTATATTGAAAAAATATTCATAAAAATTTATTTATGAAAAAATTTTTATATGTATATGGAAATATCCATATATATGGTTATGAAAATATCAATAAAGAAAATATTCATATGAAATCATATGAAAATGAAGAAATTATGTGAATTATATATCAATATATTAATTATATTGAAAAAATATTCATACAAAATTATTTATGAAAAAATTTTTATATGTATATGAAAATATCCATATATATGGATATGAAAAAATTTTTATATGTATATGGAAATATCCATATATATGGTTATGAAAATATCAATAAAGAAAATATTCATATGAAATCATATGAAAATGAAGAAATTATGTGAATTATATATCAATATATTAATTATATTGAAAAAATATTCATACAAAATTATTTATGAAAAAATTTTTATATGTATATGAAAATATCCATATATATGGATATGAAAAAATTTTTATATGTATATGGAAATATCCATATATATGGTTATGAAAATATCAATAAAGAAAATATTCATATGAAATCATATGAAAATGAAGAAATTATGTGAATTATATATCAATATATTAATTATATTGAAAAAATATTCATAAAAAATTATTTATGAAAAAATTTTTATATGTTATGAAAATATATTATAGGATATGAAAAAATTTTTATATGTATATGGAAATATCCATATATATGGTTATGAAAATATCAATAAAGAAAATATTCATATGAAATCATATGAAAATGAAGAAATTATGTGAATTATATATCAATATATTAATTATATTGAAAAAATATTCATACAAAATTATTTATGAAAAAATTTTTATATGGATATGAAAATATCTATATATACGATATATATGAAAATATATCAAGTTTATGAAAATCTAGAGAAATCAAGAAAATATATGGATAACTGCCGTTTTTATGAAATCGAGGTCAAAAAGGTATATATAGTAGGTGGTGTGGTACTTATATAATATATGAAAAATTTATATTAAAATATTTTTATATGGATATGAAAATATCTATATATATTGATATGAAAGTAGAATTTTGAATTATATATCAATATATTAAGTTATTGAAGAAATATTCATCAAAAATTATTTATGAAAAATTTTTATATGTATATGAAAATATCCATATATATGGATATGAAAAATTTTTATATGTATATGGAAATATCCATATATATGGTTATGAAAATATCAATAAAGAAAATATTCATATGAAATCATATGAAAATGAAGAAATTATGTGAATTATATATCAATATATTAATTATATTGAAAAAATATTCATACAAAATTATTTATGAAAAAATTTTTATATGGATATGAAAATATCTATATATACGATATATATATGAAATATATATAAGTTTATGAAAATCTAGAGAAATCAAGAAAATATATGGATAACTGCCCGTTTTTTGAAATCGAGGTCAAAAGGTATATATAGTAGGTGGTGTCGGCCTACTTATATAATATTGAAAAATTTATTTAAAATATTTTTTTGGATATGAAAATATCTATTATATTGATTGAAAGTAGAATTATATGAATTATATATCAATATATTAAGTATATTGAAGAAATATTCATCAAAATTATTTATGAAAAAATTTTTATATATATATGAAAATATCCATATATATGGATATGAAAAATTTTTATATGTATATGGAAATATCCATATATATGGTTATGAAAATATCAATAAAGAAAATATTCATATGAAATATATGAAAATGAAGAAATTATGTGAATTATATATCAATATATTAATTATATTGAAAAAATATTCATACAAAATTATTTATGAAAAAATTTTTATATGGATATGAAAATATCTATATATACGATATATATGAAAATATATCAAGTTTATGAAAATCTAGAGAAATCAAGAAAATATATGGATAACTGCGTTTTTATGAAATCGAGGTAAAAGGTATATATAGTAGGTGGTGTCGGCCTATTATTATATTGAAAAATTTTTTAATTTTTATGGATATGAAAATCTTATATTGATTGAGAGAATATGAATTATATATCAATATATTAAGTATATTGAAGAAATATTCATAAAAATTATTTATGAAAAAATTTTTATATGTATATGAAAATATCCATATATATGGATATGAAAAAATTTTTTATGTATTGGAAATATCCATATATATGGATATGAAAATATCAATAAAGAAAATATTCATATGAAATCATATGAAAATGAAGAAATTATGTGAATTATATATCAATATATTAATTATATTGAAAAAATATCATAAAATTATTTTGAAAAATAAAGAAAATGAAAATATTATTATTTATATGGATATGAAATATATATTGAATAAATATTTAAATTATTTATAATATTTATATGGATATGAAAATATCTATATATACGATATTATGAAAATATATCAAGTTTATGAAAATCTAGAGAAGTAAGAAAATAATGATAACTGCCCGTTTTTATGAAAGCGAGGTCAAAAAGGTATATAAAGGGGATTAATATATATGAAAAATATTTAAAATATTTATATGGATATGAAAATATCTATATA
>JAWNOP010000040.1:25000-32500 GCA_035045925.1 Drosophila atripex
TTTAAATAATATTATAGAAATAATGTGCATTTTTTCCATATAAGGACATTGTAATCTATTAACATATTAAATTTATCATAAAATATGGCTTATAGTTTATTCAAATTATTATGCTTGCATTTTAACATAGAATAAATGTCATTAATTTGATAAAGTGTTGATAGATTAATAAGAATACAGTGCGTTAATTTTTCGAAATTATATAATGGCATAATTATCATTGATTTTTGTGTTTATTATAAGCACTTGTATGATTAACAATGCGAAAGATTCAGGATACCTTCGGGACCCGTCTTGAAACACGGACCAAGGAGTCTAACATATGTGCAAGTTATTGGGATATAAACCTAATAGCGTAATTAACTTGACTAATAATGGGATTAGTTTTTTAACTATTTTATAGCTAATTAACACAATCCCGGGGCGTTCTATATAGTTATGTATAATAATATTTATATTATTTATGCCTCTAACTGGAACGTACCTTGAGCAGATATGCTGTGACCCGAAAGATGGTGAACTATACTTGATCAGGTTGAAGTCAGGGGAAACCCTGATGGAAGACCGAAACAGTTCTGACGTGCAAATCGATTGTCAGAATTGAGTATAGGGGCGAAAGACCAATCGAACCATCTAGTAGCTGGTTCCTTCCGAAGTTTCCCTCAGGATAGCTGGTGCATTTTAATGTTATATAAAATAATCTTATCTGGTAAAGCGAATGATTAGAGGCCTTAGGGTCGAAACGATCTTAACCTATTCTCAAACTTTAAATGGGTAAGAACCTTAACTTTCTTGATATGAAGTTTAAGGTTATGATATAATGTGCCCAGTGGGCCACTTTTGGTAAGCAGAACTGGCGCTGTGGGATGAACCAAACGTAATGTTACGGTGCCCAAATTAACAACTCATGCAGAAACCATGAAAGGCGTTGGTTGCTTAAAACAGCAGGACGGTGATCATGGAAGTCGAAATCCGCTAAGGAGTGTGTAACAACTCACCTGCCGAAGCAACTAGCCCTTAAAATGGATGGCGCTTAAGTTGTATACCTATACATTACCGCTAAAGTAGATGATTTATATTACTTGTAATATAAATTTTGAAACTTTAGTGAGTAGGAAGGTACAATAGTATGCGTAGAAGTGTTTGGCGTAAGCCTGCATGGAGCTGCTATTGGTACAGATCTTGGTGGTAGTAGCAAATAATCGAATGAGACCTTGGAGGACTGAAGTGGAGAAGGGTTTCGTGTGAACAGTGGTTGATCACGAGTTAGTCGGTCCTAAGTTCAAGGCGAAAGCCGAAAATTTTCAAGTAAAATATAGCAATTTATAATATAAATGTATATTAAAAATATAATAATATACTTGAATAATTTTGAACGAAAGGGAATACGGTTCCAATTCCGTAACCTGTTGAGTATCCGTTTGTTATTAAATATGGGCCTCGTGCTCATCCTGGCAACAGGAACGACCATAAAGAAGCCGTCGAGAGATATCGGAAGAGTTTTCTTTTCTGTTTTATAGTCGTACTACCATGGAAGTCTTTCGCAGAGAGATATGGTAGATGGGCTAGAAGAGCATGACATATACTGTTGTGTCGATATTTTCTCCTCGGACCTTGAAAATTTATGGTGGGGATACGCAAACTTCTCAACAGGCCGTACCAATATCCGCAGCTGGTCTCCAAGGTGAAGAGTCTCTAGTCGATAGAATAATGTAGGTAAGGGAAGTCGGCAAATTAGATCCGTAACTTCGGGATAAGGATTGGCTCTGAAGATTGAGATAGTCGGGCTTGATTGGGAAACAATAATATGGTTTATGTGCTCGTTCTGGGTAAATAGAGTTTCAATCATTTATGGTTGTAACTTGTTCCCCGGATAGTTAGTTACGTATCCAATTGTGGAACTTTCTTGCTAAAATTTTTAAGAATACTAGTTGGGTCAAACCAATTAGTTCTTATTAATTATAACGATTATCAATTAACAATCAATTCAGAACTGGCACGGACTTGGGGAATCCGACTGTCTAATTAAAACAAAGCATTGTGATGGCCCTAGCGGGTGTTGACACAATGTGATTTCTGCCCAGTGCTCTGAATGTCAAAGTGAAGAAATTCAAGTAAGCGCGGGTCAACGGCGGGAGTAACTATGACTCTCTTAAGGTAGCCAAATGCCTCGTCATCTAATTAGTGACGCGCATGAATGGATTAACGAGATTCCTACTGTCCCTATCTACTATCTAGCGAAACCACAGCCAAGGGAACGGGCTTGGAATAATTAGCGGGGAAAGAAGACCCTTTTGAGCTTGACTCTAATCTGGCAGTGTAAGGAGACATAAGAGGTGTAGAATAAGTGGGAGATATTAGACTTCGGTTTGGTATCGCCAATGAAATACCACTACTCTTATTGTTTCCTTACTTACTTGATTAAATGGAACGTGTATCATTTCCTAGCCATTATACGGATATATTTATTATATCTTATGGTATTGGGTTTTGATGCAAGCTTCTTGATCAAAGTATCACGAGTTTGTTATATAATCGCAAACAAATTCTTTAATGAGAGATGCATTCATGTATTTTTGATTTGAAAATTTGGTATAACTCCAATTACTCAGGTATGATCCAATTCAAGGACATTGCCAGGTAGGGAGTTTGACTGGGGCGGTACATCTCTCAAATAATAACGGAGGTGTCCCAAGGCCAGCTCAGTGCGGACAGAAACCACACATAGAGCAAAAGGGCAAATGCTGACTTGATCTCGGTGTTCAGTACACACAGGGACAGCAAAAGCTCGGCCTATCGATCCTTTTGGTTTAAAGAGTTTTTAACAAGAGGTGTCAGAAAAGTTACCATAGGGATAACTGGCTTGTGGCGGCCAAGCGTTCATAGCGACGTCGCTTTTTGATCCTTCGATGTCGGCTCTTCCTATCATTGTGAAGCAAAATTCACCAAGCGTTGGATTGTTCACCCATGCAAGGGAACGTGAGCTGGGTTTAGACCGTCGTGAGACAGGTTAGTTTTACCCTACTAATGACAAAACGTTGTTGCGACAGCATTCCTGCGTAGTACGAGAGGAACCGCAGGTACGGACCAATGGCACAATACTTGTTCGAGCGAACAGTGGTATGACGCTACGTCCGTTGGATTATGCCTGAACGCCTCTAAGGTCGTATCCGTGCTGGACTGCAATGATAAATAAGGGGCAATTTGCATTGTATGGCTTCTAAACCATTTAAAGTTTATTATTTATATTTTAAACGACAATGGATGTGATGCCAATGTAATTTGTAACATAGTAAATTGGGAGGATCTTTGATCACCTGGTGCCATGCTAGTTACATATGAAAACATTATTTAATACAATGACAAAGCCTAGAATCAATTGTAAACGACTTTTGTAACGGGCAAGGTGTTGTAAGTGGTTGAGCAGCTGCCATACTGCGATCCACTGAAGCTTATCCTTTGCTTGATGATTCGAAAATATATACATGATATATATTAATATATACATTTATATATATATATTTTTTATAAATATATATATATTGTATATATACAATATATATGCATCGTTGCTTGGGTAAATGAAATGAAATATATAAATCGATGTCATAAAATATAATCCTATCATTTCTCATAATATGAAATAAATTTTTATTTAATATTATGAAACTTATATGTACATTATAAATATGTATTATTATAAATCGCCTATGGTATCCCATGACTCGTCATCTTATTAGTGACGTGAAAACATAATATAAATACAATTGAATTCTATTGTATAAAATGAATGATATTAATATATCTTATATGAAATGAAAAAATTTTTTTTCATTTAAAGTCTATAAGTCTTTAATACAAAGACGGCGGGAGAAAATATTTATATTGCATGGTAGCTTAATGCATTGTCATTTTATAAGTGCCACGCATGAAACAAATGGCGAGATTCCTACTGTCCCTATGAAAACTTATTCAATATTATGAAAAAAATTTACATTATAAATATGTATTATTATAAATCGCCTATGGTAGCCCATGACTCGTCATCTTATTAGTGACGTGAAAACATAATATAAATACAATTGAATTCTATTGTATAAAATAAATGATATTAAAATGAAAAAAATTTTTTTCATTTAAAGTCTATAAGTCTTTAATACAAAGACGGCGGGAGAAAATATTTATATTGCATGGTAGCTTAATGCATTGTCATTTTATAAGTGCCACGCATGAAACAAATGGCGAGATTCCTACTGTCCCTATGAAAACTTATTCAATATTATGAAAAAAATTTACATTATAAATATGTATTATTATAAATCGCCTATGGTAGCCCATGACTCGTCATCTTATTAGTGACGTGAAAACATAATATAAATACAATTGAATTCTATTGTATAAAATAAATGATATTAAAATGAAAAAAATTTTTTTCATTTAAAGTCTATAAGTCTTTAATACAAAGACGGCGGGAGAAAATATTTATATTGCATGGTAGCTTAATGCATTGTCATTTTATAAGTGCCACGCATGAAACAAATGGCGAGATTCCTACTGTCCCTATGAAAACTTATTCAATATTATGAAAAAAATTTACATTATAAATATGTATTATTATAAATCGCCTATGGTAGCCCATGACTCGTCATCTTATTAGTGACGTGAAAACATAATATAAATACAATTGAATTCTATTGTATAAAATAAATGATATTAAAATGAAAAAATTTTTTTCATTTAAAGTCTATAAGTCTTTAATACAAAGACGGCGGGAGAAAATATTTATATTGCATGGTAGCTTAATGCATTGTCATTTTATAAGTGCCACGCATGAAACAAATGGCGAGATTCCTACTGTCCCTATGAAAACTTATTCAATATTATGAAAAAATTTACATTATAAATATGTATTATTATAAATCGCCTATGGTAGCCCATGACTCGTCATCTTATTAGTGACGTGAAAACATAATATAAATACAATTGAATTCTATTGTATAAAATAAATGATATTAAAATGAAAAAAATTTTTTTCATTTAAAGTCTATAAGTCTTTAATACAAAGACGGCGGGAGAAAATATTTATATTGCATGGTAGCTTAATGCATTGTCATTTTATAAGTGCCACGCATGAAACAAATGGCGAGATTCCTACTGTCCCTATGAAAACTTATTCAATATTATGAAAAAATTTACATTATAAATATGTATTATTATAAATCGACTATGGTAGCCCATGACTCGTCATCTTATTAGTGACGTGAAAACATAATATAAATACAATTGAATTCTATTGTATAAAATAAATGATAATAAAATGAAAAAAATTTTTTTCATTTAAAGTCTATAAGTCTTTAATACAAAGACGGCGGGAGAAAATATTTATATTGCATGGTAGCTTAATGCATTGTCATTTTATAAGTGCCACGCATGAAACAAATGGCGAGATTCCTACTGTCCCTATGAAAACTTTTGTATAAATATTATACAAATATTTCATTTTATTATAATGAAGATAAATAAAATGTCACATATAAGGATATAGAAATATCAACATTATAAGATTCATATGATTAATTATATGAATTATATATCAATATAATCATCAAAAATTATTTATGAAAAAATTTTTATATGGATATGAAAAAATTTTTATATGTATATGGAAATATCCATATATATGGATATGAAAATATCAATAAAGAAAATATTCATATGAAATCATATGAAAATGAAGAAATTATGTGAATTATATATCAATATATTAAGTATATTGAAGAAATATTCATAAAAAATTATTTATGAAAAAATTTTTATATGTATATGAAAATATCCATATATATGGATATGAAAAAATTTTTATATGTATATGGAAATATCCATATATATGGTTATGAAAATATCAATAAAGAAAATATTCATATGAAATCATATGAAAATGAAGAAATTATGTGAATTATATATCAATATATTAATTATATTGAAAAAATATTCATAAAAATTTATTTATGAAAAAATTTTTATATGTATATGGAAATATCCATATATATGGTTATGAAAATATCAATAAAGAAAATATTCATATGAAATCATATGAAAATGAAGAAATTATGTGAATTATATATCAATATATTAATTATATTGAAAAAATATTCATACAAAATTATTTATGAAAAAATTTTTATATGTATATGAAAATATCCATATATATGGATATGAAAAAATTTTTATATGTATATGGAAATATCCATATATATGGTTATGAAAATATCAATAAAGAAAATATTCATATGAAATCATATGAAAATGAAGAAATTATGTGAATTATATATCAATATATTAATTATATTGAAAAAATATTCATACAAAATTATTTATGAAAAAATTTTTATATGTATATGAAAATATCCATATATATGGATATGAAAAAATTTTTATATGTATATGGAAATATCCATATATATGGTTATGAAAATATCAATAAAGAAAATATTCATATGAAATCATATGAAAATGAAGAAATTATGTGAATTATATATCAATATATTAATTATATTGAAAAAATATTCATACAAAATTATTTATGAAAAAATTTTTATATGTATATGAAAATATCCATATATATGGATATGAAAAAATTTTATATGTATATGGAAATATCCATATATATGGTTATGAAAATATCAATAAAGAAAATATTCATATGAAATCATATGAAAATGAAGAAATTATGTGAATTATATATCAATATATTAATTATATTGAAAAAATATTCATACAAAATTATTTATGAAAAAATTTTTATATGTATATGGAAATATCCATATATATGGTTATGAAAATATCAATAAAGAAAATATTCATATGAAATCATATGAAAATGAAGAAATTATGTGAATTATATATCAATATATTAAGTATATTGAAAAAATATTCATACAAAATTATTTATGAAAAAATTTTTATATGTATATGAAAATATCCATATATATGGATATGAAAAATTTTTTATATGTATATGGAAATATCCATATATATGGATATGAAAATATCAATAAAGAAAATATTCATATGAAATCATATGAAAATGAAGAAATTATGTGAATTATATATCAATATATTAATTATATTGAAAAAATATTCATACAAAATTATTTATGAAAAAATTTTTATATGGATATGAAAATATCTATATATACGATATATATGAAAATATATCAAGTTTATGAAAATCTAGAGAAATCAAGAAAATATATGGATAACTGCCCGTTTTTATGAAATCGAGGTCAAAAAGGATATAAAAAAGGTATATATAGTAGGTGGTGTCGGCCTACTTATATAATATATGAAAAATATTATATTAAAATATTTTTATATGGATATGAAAATATCTATATATATTGATATGAAAGTAGCAATTATATGAATTATATATCAATATATTAAGTATATTGAAGAAATATTCATCAAATATTATTTATGAAAAAATTTTTATATAGA